>JAABKJ010011586.1:0-10711 GCA_011634705.1 Andricus grossulariae
ATAATTATTTTCCGTGGGTTTTAAACTTTCTGCGTGAAAAATAATGTTTCCTCCATCACAAAGAATGACTGATAATATCATTTCAATTTTCAAACTCATAGAAAACTTTTTTTCCAGAGATCAGATTTTTTAAAGAAAATCATTTTAAATTAAAGATTTTTTTTTTCAATGAAAAAAAGTTTAATCGCTTAAGGAACTTGAGATTAAAAAGTAAAATTTTATTTTTTAAAGAAAAACACACAAGCTTTCATTCTACTCACAAAAACAAATAAAACAGTGACCTTCTATTGGAAAAGTCAAATTTTGTTGGACATTCTATTTTGAAGGTCAAATATTTATTTATTTTTCAGTTGAAAAATCGTTTTTTTTTTGTTTTTTTTTTTTGTTGAAAATGAATTATTTTTAACTGATAATTTAACTTATACATTTTTGGAAACATAACTGATCTTTTTTAGTTGAAAATTTAACTAGTTGGTGGAGAATTCATATATTTTGTTCAAAATTTGTTGTTTATGGTAGAAAATTATTATTTTCATCAATTATATTATCCATCTGGTTTAGTAGAAATTTCATTTTTCTTGGATAAAAATGCAACTGTTTGGTTGAAAATTAATCTTCTTTGCTTGAGGATTCAACTATTTTGTATGAAAATTTTTGTTGAACCAGTTTGTTATGAAATAATTTTTTTGTTAAATATTCATATTTTTAGTTGAAAATTCCTCTCTTTGGTTGAAAGTTTAAGTATTTTATTGAAAAATCGTAGGTTTTTGTTCAAAATTTAATTTTTTAGCTTTAGAATTTACTATTATCAAATTAATAATGTATTTCATTTACGGTAGAAAATGTATATTTTGAGCTGAAAATATTCAACTTTTTGGTTAAAAATTCAGGTATTTTTTTGAAAATTCGTCTTTTGGTAGAAAGTTAATATGCTCGGTTAAAATGGATGTTTTTGGTTGAAAATTCAATTATTGGATTAAAAATGTATCTAGTTTGTTAGAAAATTCAACTATTTGGTTGATAATAAACTTTTTTGTTTAATATAAACAATTTTGTTAAAAAGCATCGTTTTTGGTTGAAAAGTTAACTCTTTTGCGGAGAATACTTCTTTTTGGTTGAGGATTCTACTATTTTTTGCAAATTTCGTCATTTTTGGTTAACTATTTTTCGAAAAAATCGTTGTTTTTTATTTAAATATTTATATTTCAACTGAAAATTTAACTATTTTATTTTTTGTGAAACATTTATCCTCTTTTTTTTTAATTCAACTATTTGGCTGAAAATGTATCTTTTTCAGTTGAAAATTCAACTACTTTGTTGAAATTTTATGTATTTTGATGAAAACTCGTATTTTTTTAGAAAATTAATCTTCTTAGTTGTAAATTTCACTATTTTGTTACTGGTTCATCTATTTTGTTGAAAATTTAATAATTTTGTAAAAAATGAATCCGTTTTTCTTAAAAAGTCGCGTAAGTCTAGTTTAGGCGCAGATATAGATCGTTGTTGAAAATTCATGTTATGTAAAGCCTAATCATTAGTCAATTGAAAGAAGGGGGAGTAGGAGGAGTGGGGAGAGGAAGTTGTGGTAGCTGGGGAAGAGAGAAGAATGGAGGGGGTGTAGGTGTTGGGAGGGGAAGTAGGAGAGGGAGGCGCAAAATAGGAGAGGGAGTACATGTGGGGAAGTGAGGGAAGGGGGCGATAATATAGGATCGGATAGGTTAGGACAGGATAGGATAGAATAGGATAGAAAAGAGTGATGAGAGAGGGTTGGTGATAAAGAGAGAGAGGATGAGATTTGAGATCAATCTACCACAATCACTAAATTTTCTATTAGTGGAATGAAAATGTAAAAGTTAAAAATTTCAAATACTGTATTAAATAGGTTATATTAAGAAGGTGAATCAAGCCTGTCCCGCGAGGAGAAATTTATTCAAAGTCCAGATAGTGCATTTCCACCACCACTTCATTCGAGAGAACTCGGGTAGTGATTACTCTCTTGAAGCAGAATAGGAAGTGGAGAGTGAAGGTAGTGGTTACTCTCGTGAAGTAGAATAGGAAGTGGAGAGTGGAGGTGGAGGTGGAAAACTTACATCTCTGATTTAAGCCGTTTTTATTAAATTCCACCACCACTTCTCTCTGCTCACTCGAGAGAGCTCGGGTAGTGATTACTCTCGTGAAGTAGAGTAGGAAGTGGAGGTAGTGGTTACTCTCATGAAGTAGAATAGGAAGTGGAGAGTGGAGGTAATGGTTACTCTCGTGAAGTAGAATAGGAAGTGGAGAATAGAGGTAGTGGTTACTCTCGTGAAGTAGAATAGGAAGTGGAGGTAGTGGTTACTCTCATGAATTAGAATAGGAAGTGGAGAGTGAAGGTAGTGGTTACTCTCGTGAAGTAAAATAGGAAGTGGAGGTAGTGGTTACTCTCGTGAAGTAGAATAGGAAGTGGAGAGTAGAGGTAGTGGTTACTCTCGTGAAGTAGAATAGGAAGTGAAGAGTGGAGGTAGTGGTTACTCTCGTGAAGTAGAATAGGAAGCGGAAGTAGTGGTTACTCTCGTGAAGTAGAATAAGAAGTGGAGACTGGAGGTAGTGGTTACTCTCGTGAAGTAGAAAAGGAAGTGGAGAGTGGTGGTGGAAAACTCACATCCGGGATTAGAGTTGCTGTAAAAATTCCTTAAATTTCTCTTCGCTAAACAGGCCCGAGGTAAATAATCTAGAATAGATGTAAATAGAGGAAGGGACTGGTCGACTTCAAGAGCGACTTTGACTAAATAGGAATTATAATAGGGAATTATAGTGGGGAACATTTGGGCACGTGTGTAGTAATAATGATGGATGATCGTTGGGAATGTCTCTTATCCGGTTTACAGCCAGGAGGGAACGTTGGCAACTCGTACTCGTACTCGTACACGTCACTCGCAGGCACCACTAAATACCGATCGGCACGACGGTCTTTGCACGATTCACCCCTTCAATCTCCTTTGCCCCGCTTGAGCTCCGTTTGCCCCTATTAAATTAAATTGGACCCTAAATTTGGCCTTCCACCTCACAACAAAAAGATTCGCATTTTAGCCCGTGTCGCTTGATCGTTCCCGCGCCGATTTATTGTTGTCAATCGACTTTGAGTATCTATACTCTCTATTTAACCGGGCCAGCATATTCTTTTAATTACCTCTTCGAATTGTTGAATTGTTGCTTCGAGAGGGACCGCCGTATAAATCGATCTCGTTCCATTCGCAGTCTTTAGCAAAAGATGAGAATTGCTCGTCTTCTATTCAACGTTCAAGTATGGACGTGATTTCATTTTTGCACCAACGTGAACCTGAGTTGTCACAGCCTCGAAAGGGCCGCAGTGCGCGAGTACTCAGTCGAGTATATTGCGCAATATTATGCATTACAACTGTTGGAATAAGGGGCCGTACTTGAATTACGTAACGAATTATAGGCTCTATCCAAGACCCCCCCCTCTTCCATCTTGTAACAAACTCTAACAAAATATTTCTATACTCTAAATTTTTTGTATTTAAGATAATACATGTTTTTCAGGGTGAAAATTTTATTTTTAGAACTTACCTGATTTTTCCTTGACCAATTTTTAATTTTCCCTGACGAATGAAACAATATTTCAGATACAAATTTATTTATTTAATTTAAACAAAGAAATGACTTTTCTACCTAAAAGATGACTTTTTAACAAAATACTTGAATTTTCAACAAGAGAATTAAATTTTCAACCTGAAAAGATGAATTATCAACAAAAAAGTGTAAAAGTTTATCTAACTTGTTCAACTTTAAAGCAAAAAGAAGAATTTTCTGTACAAAAATTGAATTTTCAACCAGAGATAAACCTTCATTTAAAAAAATGATAAAAAAGTACTTCATATTTTATCCTAGCAGTTGAATTTTCAATTAAAAAAGATTAATTTTGAACAAAATAATTCGAATTTCAAACACAGAGATGAATTTTCAACTAAAAATATAAATCTTCAAAAAAAAATTATTTTTCAACAAAGTGGTTCAACCAAAATTTTCGAACAAAATAGTTTAATCCTCAAGCAAAGAAGAATAATTTTAAACCGAATAGTTGCATTTTTATCCATAAAAGATGAAATTTCTAGTAAAACAGATGAATTTTTCAATTAAAAAAACGAATTTTCAAATAAGTATTTGAATTTTCATCCAAAATAGATTTTAGTTTGATTTTTCAACATCAAAATATGAGTTTTAAACAAAAAGTAAATTTTGTACGAAAATAATTGACTTTTCAATAAAAAAAATGACTTTTTGACAAAATTGGTCAATTTTCAACCAAATAGTTACATTTTTATCCAAGAAGGATCAAATTTCTACTAAAATAGATGGATTTTTAAATCAAAAAGACAAATTAAAAAAAATCGTTAAATTTTTACCCAAGAAAGATTTCAATAGACTTTTCAACACATGAATATAAATTTTAAACAAAAAGTTCATTTTCTACGAAAATTGTTGAATTTTCAACCCAAAAAGATGAATTTTCAACCGAAAAGAATGACTTTTTAACAAAACTGTACAACTCAACTTTAGTGATCGTGAATTCTTTTTTGTTAAAGCAACTTCGGTCTTACCGAACACATGCTCATAACGTGACTCGTGAGAAAAAAGGGTTAAAATCAAATTTTAAAATCTAATTTTCAATTTTTTTATTCAACATTTTATTGTTCCTTGTGTCTTATTGCCCAAAAACTTAATTTGTTTGTAATGTCATTTTTCACGATTGAAACAAAAACGACGCATCTTATCAAAAAATGATTGATAACAAATTTGTAGCTCTTTTTTGGGTGAATAACTTTTATCAAAATATTTTTTTCGTAGCTTGTGTCGTTTATCCAAAAATTTTAATTTTTTTATTTTCAATGTATTTTTTTGCGAATAAAACAAAAACTACGCGTCCTATCAAAAATTTATCAATAACGAATTTGTAGATCCTTTTTGGGTGCACAATTTTTGTTGATTCCTTTTTTTTCGTATCTTGCACAGTTTGACAGGAAAATGGTATTTTTTTTCTTATTTTTGCTACAAATAAATAATTTTTTAACAAAATTGACATATTTGCACTATTGTATCTCAGAATTTATCGTTCATAAAAATCTTTCACTTGTACATTGTCTATTTCGAGGCTGGATCTCTAGAAAGAAAAAAGAAAACTTCCATTTAAACAAAAAGTTATAACACTAATTGTTATTAAAAAATGACTATTATTAAGATGAAATCGTCTGCAATTTCCATTCGTTAATCAAAAATTATCCAGGCCTATGAGTGTCATAATTTTCACTAAAACTATTACAAAACCTATACCTACTATTATTAATATTGTTTATTATTTATGAAGCATCTTAATTCAATGTTTATAAAAATTGTTAAGAATAAAAGACCCTAATTAACAGAATTGATTCTTTACTCGTAACGTCGTGAACATTTTTTTTTCTAAAATCGTAAAAAATATTAATTTCATCTAAAAAACTACATATTTAATCGCTGAGAGATTCTGAGACATGAAGAAGTATAGAACCTGCCAAATTTAAAATGGTTTCGATACAGAGAATTCATAGAATTCAGGGCTTTTCCTGTTAGTCAGGGAATTTGGAGAATTTAGAGAATTAAAAGAATTTAGGTAATTCAGATCATTCAAGTAATTCAGAGAATTTAGGGAATTCGGGGTATTCATAGAATTCAGGGTATTCAGAATATTCAGGGTATTCAAAAGATTTTGAAGATTTTAGGAAATTCAGAAGAATTTTTGGAATTCAGGGAGTTCAGGAAAATCAATTGATTCAAGGAATTCGGAAAATTTCAGGAATTCAGGGTATTCAGAGAATTCAGGATACTCAGAGAATTCAGGGTATTCAGGGAATTTAAGTAATTCAAGAAATTCCAGGAATTTAGATAATTCAGTGTTTCAGAAAATAATAAAATTCAGGGTATTTCGAGAAATTTAAGTAATTCAAGGAATTAAGAGAATTTAAGGAATTCAAGGAATTTAAAGATTACAAGAAATTTAAAAAAATCAGCATATCCAGAGAATTTAGGGTATTTATAGAATTCAGGGCATTTAAAAGAATTAATGGAATTCAGGGAGTTCAGGGAAATCAATTAATTCCGGGAATTTATAGAATTTCAGGAATTCAGAGTATTCAGAGAATTCAGGGTATTCAGAGAATTCAGGATATTCAGAGAATTCAGCGTATTGAGATGATTCAGGGTATTTAGAGAATTCGAGAGAGAATTCAGGGTATTCCGGGAATTTAAGTAATTCAAGAAGTTCCAGGAATTTAGATAATTCAGAGTTTTAGAAAATAAGAAAATTCAGGGTATTACGAGGAATTCAAGTAATTCAAGGAATTTAGAGAATTAAGGGAATTTGAAGAATTCAAGAAATTTAAACAAATCAGCATATCCAGAGAATTTAGGGTATTCAGAGAATTCAGGGTATTTATAAGAATTTATGGAATTCAGGGAGTTCAGGGAATTTAGAGAATTTTAGGAATTCAGGGTATTCAGATAATTCAGGGTATTCAGAAATTTCAGGGTATTCAGAGAATTCAGGGTATTCAGAAATTCAGTATATTAATAGATTTCAGCGTTCTCGGCGAATTCAGGGTATTCAGGGAATTTAAGTAATTCAAGAAATTTCAAGAATTTAGATAATACAGTGTTTTGAAAAATTAGAAAATTCAGGGAATTCTGAGGAATTCAAGTAATTCAAGGAATTCAGAGAATTCGAGGAATTCAAAGAATTCTAGGAATTTGAAGAATTCAAGGAATTTAAAAACATCAGTATATTCAGAGAATTTAGGGTATTCAGAGAATTCAGGGTATTTAGAAGATTTTTGAGAATTTAGGAAATTCAGAAGAATTTATGGAATTCAGGGAAATCAATAATCAGAAATTCAGGATATTTAGAGAATTCTGGGTATTCAGAGAATTCAGGGTACTCAGAGAATTTAGGGTACTCAAAAAATGCAGGATAATCAGAGAATTCAGGGTATTCAGAGAATGCAGAGTATTGAGGGAATTCAGGGTAGTCAGAGAATTCAGGGTATTCAAATAATTCATGGATTACAGAAAATTCAGGGAATTTAAGTATTTCAAGAAATTTAGAGAATTCAAGGAATTTATAGAAATCAAAGAACTTATCAAATTCAAGAAATTAATAGAATTTAAGGAATTTATAGAATTCAAGGTATTATGAGAATTCAGGGTAGTCAGAGAGTTCAGGGTATTCAGAGAATTCAGGAAATTCAGACAAATTAGAGAATTCAGGCTATTCAAAAAATTCAGGGTATTCTGAGAATTCAGGTTATCCAGAGAATTTAGGGTACTCAGAGAATTCAGGTTATTCAAAAAATTCTTGGGTATTGAGAGAATTCAGGGAATTAAGGAATCAGGGATTTCAAAACATTTTTGAGAATTTAGGGGACTGAGAGGAATTCAAGAAATTCAAATAATTCAATGAATATAGGTAATTAAAAGAATTTAGAGAATTGGAGGAATTCATGGAATTTAGATAATTAATGGAATTCAAAAGATTTCGGAGATTTAAGGGAATTTAGAAGATTTCAAGGAATTCAGGCACTTTAGAGAATTTTAGGAACTCATGGTATTCAGGAAATTCAGCGTATTCGAAGAATTCAGGGTAATCCAAGAATTCAGGGTATTCACATAATTAAGGGAATCAAGTAATTCAGAGAATTTGGGTAATTCAGAGAAATTATGGAATTCAAAGAATTCGGGGAATTAAGAGATCAGGGAATTCAAAAGATTTTTTCGAATTTAGTAGATTCAGAGGAATTTATAGAAGTCAGATGAATTCAGAGAATTTAGGAAATTCAAGCAATTCAGATAATTTAAGTATTTTAAGGAATTCAAGAAATTCAAGGAGTTCAGATAATTCAGAGAATTATTAGAATTCAGGGAGTCGAAGAATTTCAGGAATCAACGAATTCAGAAATTTCAGAGAAATTCAGAAGATTTGAAAAAAGTTGGAAAAAATGTAAAATCTGAAAGAGTTTACAAGAATTTCAAGTAATTAAAAAAATATAAAGAATAAAAAAAAACTCTTAAGAATTCAAAGAATTTGATCTGAATCAAAAATGATTCTAAACAGTATGATAAGCCAAAGAGTATTAATTATGAAATCCTTTTGCTTGTCAGGACTATCAATGATTAAAATATATTTTGACTTTACAAATTTTCAAAAATTTGTGAAAAAAAAAGTGTTTCGGACAATTTTCATATCCAATTAAACGTTTCGGACGATAACTGGTGAGACTTTGATGGGAACTCTAAAATCCTCGAGGAGTTATTGGGTCCAACCCTCTGAAGACTTCATTCATAACTCTCGACAGGCGAAATTTGAGCGTAGTACGCCTAGCGTGGGCGGTAAACGAACCGCACTAAACAGATAATCGTAATCTATTAGATTATTATGGGAATTAGTGAAATGAACCGTAGGCCAATTTATTGGTCATAATCTCGGCTACCGGTCCTATTGTCGAGCCGATCCTTGTTGTTGTTGGTGCTGTTATTGTTGGCCTTGCCCCTTGCCGCCCGGCGGGACTTTAATCTCGGCGAGGCAAAGTCCTTAAAGGAAAAAGGAAAAAGGAAAAGGAAAAAGGAAAAAGGAAAAGGACGTCGGCTCCTTTTACCATCAAGATCATCGACATCACTAGCTTCTCTAGCTTACTGGCGGGCTACTCCTCCCGCTTCTCGAGTTTTACCATTGATACTTCACCTCGAATACCTGCTTGCTTTAATTGATGCTAAGACCCCATGGAAACAGCCCGGAAGTTGACAATGAGGGCTTTAACCTCTTTTCCCTATTTCTAGACCCTTTTACCCTTTCCCCCAAAGAGAATCCTTTCCAAATCGGAAAAACACGATTGCGCTGAATCGAGTTGAAACTCAACATTTCTCTTTACAATTGGCAATAGAATACGAATCAAATATTATTTCTCAAATATAACCCTCATAAATCTGTTTGATAGGGTGCCCAAAAAACCTCATGAGTGAAAAAATGGGTTTTGCGAGTTTTTCTGATAATTAGGGCAGAGGACAATTCCGCACTGGGTACCTGAGGGAGGTTCCCCCACTACACGGCTTTACCTCACTCAACCGAGTTGCTGTCTTCGATCCTAGTCAGCGGGAGTCCTTTGTACATAATGAGCCCTAAAATGCCGAGTAGAACATTTTTTTAATTTTGCACTTGGCAATTTACTAATAAAATATTCGAAATCTACCAATTATAACGATTCCAACGATATTTTATTTTGCTTAAACTGTTTAAAATCAAAGAATGTTCAGGTATATAGGAAATTTTATGGAAAATTTTTGAGTATATTTTACTCAAATCCACTACAGTAGCTTTAATTCATAGGTACAAACTTCGGGAGCTAACATTTGTGGAAGGCAATTCTTGATCGATTTTGGATTTATTTTTTTGAAAAAATTAGGCTTTTAGTTTTGAAGAGATTCATGTGGCCTGATTTTTCAATATTCGTCTGTCTCAATATTTTTGGCAATGCAAATAGCGAAAAATAGTCGATTTTTTAGTTCTTATTTTATTTTCGTGGACAATTTTTTCCTATGGTCAGCATAGAAATTTTGGAAATTTTTTCAGAATTTTCAAAAAACCGTTAGAAAAATTTGAGTCCTAAGATAAAAACAAAATTTTCATTAGATTCCTGGAAAACTTTTAAATAATTTTTTTCTCACAAATTGTTGAGAGAATTTTTAGAAAGTCTTCAGATCAAATTTTGACGTATAAATTAATGTTTTTAGCTCAAAATTGCTTAAAATGATATAATCTGAAAAAATGTATCCTCAAGAGTTCACACTTTTTCACGGGGCGTGAAAAATCAATAAAGGATAATTTTGAGAAATTCGATTGTTTGAGAAATAAATGAAATTTATGATGTTTGTTAATGAGTTTCAAAATTAGGCTAGAAATAACACTATTCATACTTTTGTACGGGGCGTGGCAAATTATTAAATGATAATTTCGAGAAATTCGCATGTTTGAGAAATAAACCAAATTTATGATTTTAGTTAATAAGTTTTCAAATCTGACCAAATTTTAGCTTCCGGAATTTCCTAAGTTAAGTAAAATATTTCCCAAAAAAAGAAAGAAAAAAAATTTCTAATAAAAAATTTAAATTTTCAAGATAATAAGTAAATTTTCAACAAGATAGTTGAATTCACATCTTACAAAAATGAATTCTTAAAGAAAAGGACGAATTTCCAACAAAAATGGAAAAGTTAAACTTTCAGTTGAAAAATTAATTTTTATTAAAATGGTGAAATTTTCCACCGAAAAGACAAATTTTCAACATAAAAGTTGAATTTTTAACCAATAAGGATACTTTATAACAAAATAGTTTAATTTTCAACAAATTAGATTACTTCAAGATCAAATAGTTTAGTTTTAAAAGAAAAATATGAATTTTTAACCAAGAAGATTGATTTTCAGCGAAAAAGATAATTTTTTAATAAAATACATAAATTTTCAACCAAACAATTGAATTTTCACATATTTTCAATTGTTTCAAATATGCTGAAAAATTAT
Source organism: Andricus grossulariae (assembly GCA_011634705.1). Classification (NCBI taxonomy): domain Eukaryota; kingdom Metazoa; phylum Arthropoda; class Insecta; order Hymenoptera; family Cynipidae; genus Andricus; species Andricus grossulariae. Next base: position 10,595 of record JAABKJ010011586.1, read on the forward strand.
CTATCTCATATGAATTTTATATTTACTAATTGTATGTATGTATGTGTGTGTGTATATATATATATATATATATATATTTTTTTTTTTTAAATATATTTTTCATACTATGTTGAAAAA
>JAABKJ010011587.1:0-10711 GCA_011634705.1 Andricus grossulariae
TTCAAAATTTGGACGCCATATTGGATCCGCCATTTTGAATTTTCAAAATCTGAGTACAGACTCTTGATCAGCGACCCCAAAAACCTCTGTATACCAATTTCCAACAAAATCAAGAAATATTTCAAAATTTGGACGCCATATTGGATCCGCCATTTTGAATTTTCAAAATCTGAGTACAGACTCTTGATCAGCGACCCTAAAAACCCCTGTACACCAATTTTCATAAAAAAAATGTTTCTCTGAAAAATGAATGCCGCAAAGGGTTAAAATTTTAAATCATACTATTATTCTTTTTCCTTAAAAAATGTAGATTTTTGAAGATTTCGAAAAAAGAAGCTTTTTCAGATTTTGAAAACGTTTCAAGAGAATAAACCATTTTCCTTAAGTTGCTAGGAAAATTTCAAATGATTTTTTATTTAAATAATTAATTTTAAGATAACAATGAAAAATATTTTAGAACATTTTAAATATACATATTTCCTCAAATTTCGAAATAGTATCTAGAAAATTTTGAGCAAACATTTCTTATTTTGTAAAATTACAACATTTTTGAAAAAATTCGTGTATTCAAGAGAATAAACCAATTTTCTTGAGGTTCCTAGGAAAATCTTGAATGACTTTTTATTTTGACAAATTACATTTAAGAGACAATTGTAAAAGATTTCCAAAATTGTCAAAAAAAGGTTTTAAATAAAATTTTAGGAAAATGTGCAAAAAGTTTTGAAACAATTTTAAAAATAATAAAAAATTGGAAACAAAGTGTAGATTTTTGAAGATTAAAACAAAACATAAGCTTTTTAAGGATTTTAAAAGGTTTCAAAATAATTAAAAAATGTTGTAAGATTCTTCGGAATATTTAAAATGATTTTTTATTTTGAAAAAATTAATTAAAGGGAATATTTAAAAAGATTTCAAAACATTTCAAATGATATCCAAAATTGTCAAAAAAGAATCTGGAAGATTTTAAAGATTTTTTTTTAATTTGCAGGATTGACAAAAAATTAGAATCATTTTGAACGATATTCAGAAGTTTCAAGACACAATTTTTAAATAATAAAAAATTTGAAAATATTTGAAACATGTAAATTTTTAAAGATTTTGAAATAAAATTTTGAAGCCTTTTAAGGATTTTGAAATGCTTAAAAAAAATTGTAAGATTCCTGTGAAAATTTTAAATGATTTTATTTTGAAAAATTATTTTTAAGAGAATATTTTAAAAGATTTCCAAAATTTTCAAAAAATAGTCAGGAAGATTCGAAGACAATTTTGTTTATTTTGCAGCCTTTTTTAAAAAATTTAAGAAAACTGATTATCATTTTAAAAGTTATTTAGAAGTTTAGAAACAATTTCAAAAATAATTTAAAATTTGAAAAGTTTCCAAAAATGCGAAACAAAATGTAGATTGTTGAAGATTTCATAATGAAATTTTGAAGTTTTTTAAGAATTTTGAAACGTTTCAAGGGAATAAAAAATTAGATTCCTAGTAAAATTTCAAATGATTTTTTATTTAAAAAAATTAATTTTAAGAGAAAAATGACAAATATTTCAGAACATTTGAAAATTACATATTTCCTCAAATTTCAAAACAAAATGTAGAAAATGATAAGCAAACGTTTTTTATTTTGAAAAGTTACAAAATTTTTGACAAAATTCGGGTATTCAAGAGAATAAACAAATTTTTTTGAGGTTCCTAGGAAAAGTTAAAATGATTTTTTATTTTGAAAAAAATTAATTCGAAGAGAAAATTTACAAAAATTTCCAAAATTGTTAAAAAAGAATTTGGTGGATTTTACAGCAATTTTTTTATTTTGCAGGAATTTAAAAAAAAATTGAATCACTTTAGATGTAGAGATTTTTAAAAAATGTCAATAATAATGTAAAATTTAAATATTTAACCAAATTTTAAACTAAGTATAGAGTTTTGAAATTTTCGAACAAAGTATTTAGAAACGTTTTAAGAATTCTGAAAGGATCCATAATAATAAAAAAAATGGTAAGATCCGTTGGAATATTTAAAATTATTTTTATTTTTTAAAATGGATTCAAAGAGAATATTTGAAATTATTTTTAATTTTTGAAATTAATTTAAAGAGAATGTTTAAAAAGATTTCAAAAGATTTCAAACAAAATTTTTAAATCTTGTAAGATTCTCGGAAACATTTTAAATAATTTTTTATTTAAAAAAATTAATTTTAAGAGAATATTTAAACAGTTTTTAATTCCAGAATTGTAAAAAAAAATATGGAAGATTCTAATCTAAGTCAATTTTTTTAATTTTGCAAAAATTATTGCAGATTAAAAAAACTAGAAGCTTTTTTAAAAATTTTGAGTGGATTCGAGATGATAAACACTTTTTGTAATTATTATTATTTTGGAAAAATTGTCTTGAAAGAATATTTAAAATATTTTTAAATATTTCAAAAATGGTTAAAAAAGAATCTCCGTGATTTTAACGCAAATTTTTATTTAACTTTACAGCATTTTCAAAAATTCTAAGAAAAATGCGAATCATTTAAAAAAATATTACAAATTTTGAAAAAAAATTCAAAACTACTTTGGTAAAAAAGTTCAACTGTGTGGTTAAAAATTGAGTTTTTTTTTTTTAAATTAAAGTGTTTTGTTTAAAATTCGTCATTTTTGTTTAAAATTTGTTAACAATTTTTTTTAGGGATGCTTAATTTTAGTTGAAAATGCATGTTTGGTTAAAAATGTAACTATTTTTGTGCAAATTCGTTTTTATTCATAACAAATTAATTTTTTAAATTGAAAATACAACTATTCCATTTTTAAATAAAAATTGATCTTTTTTAGTTGAAAATTCAACTATTTGGTTGAAAATTTATGTATTTTGTTGAAAATTTGTCTTTTTCAGTAGAAAATTAATTTTCTGGGTTAAAAATTGAATTTTCTTGGTGGAAAATTGAACTATTTTGTTTAAAAAAATGTAACTACTTTGTTGAAAATTTAATTTTTGGTTAAAAGATTATATTTTTCAGTTGAAAATTCAACAGTTTTGGGGGAAAATTAAATTTTTGTTGAAAATTTAACTATTTTCGTAAAAAAATTCAACTACTTAGTTGAAAATTAATGTTTTTTATTAAAAAATTGTCTTTTTTAGTAGAAAATTAATTTTTTTATATGATTTACTTGGTAAAGTTTAACTACTTTGTTAAAAATTTATTTTTTTGTAGTGGATTCATAATTTTAGTTGAAAGTTCATTTCCTTCGTTGAAAATTTAATATTTGTGTTTTTATTTGTTTTTGCTTCGTAAAAAATTATATTTTTTTAATTGAAAATGTAACTATTCTATTTTTAAATGAAAATTTATTTTTTTTAGTTGAAAATTTAACTTTTTGGTTCAAAGTTTATACTTTTTAGTTGAAAATTCGTATTTTTCAGAAGAAAATTTTAACTACTTTGTTAAAAATTTAATTTTTGGTTAAAAGATTATATTTTTCAGTGGAAAATTCAACATTTTTATGGAAAAATTAATTTTTTCTTGAAAATTCAACTATTTTTGTAAAAAATTCAAGCATTTAGTTGAAAATTAATATGCTTTATTAAAAATGTATCTTTTTTGGTAGAAAATTAATCTTCTAGGTTAAAACTTAAATTCTTGCTGGAAAACTGAACTTTTTTTTTAATTTAACTACTTTGTTAAAAATTTAATTTTGGTATAAAATATTATATTTTTCAGTTGAAAATTCAACATTTTTGCGGAAAAATTAATTTTTTGTTGAAAATTCAACTATTTTTGTAAAAAAATTCAACCATTTAGTTGAAAATTAATGTGTTTTATTACAAATTTATCTATTTGGTAGAAAATTAATCTTCTAGGTTAAAAATTAATTAATTAATCTGGGTGGAAAATTTAACTATTTCGTTAAAAAAAAATTTAACTACTTTGTTCAAAATTTAATTTTTGGTTAAAAGATTATATTTTTCTGTTGAAAATTCAACATTTTTGTGGAAAAATTAATTTTTTGTTGAAAATTTAACATTTTTGTGGAAAATTCAACCATTTAGTTGAAAATTAATGTGCTTTATTAAAAATTTATCTTTTTTGATAGAAAATTAATCTTCTAGGCTAAAAATTCAATTCTTGATAGAAAATTGAACTATTTCGTTAAAAAAAATGTAACTACTTTGTTAAAAATTTAATTTTTAGTTAAAAGATTATATTTTTCAGTTGAAAATTCAACAGTTTTGTGGAAAAATTCAATTTTCTTGTTAAATTTCAACTATTTTCGTAAAAAAATTCAACTATTTAGTTGAAAATTAATATGTTTTATTAAAATGTGCCTTTTTTTTTAGAAAATTAATTTTTTGAAATATAATTTACTTGGTTGAAAATTTAACTACTTTCTTAAAAATTTATTTTTTGGTTGGGGATGCATAATTCTAGTTGAAAGTTCATTTCTTTCGTTGAAAATTTAATATTTGTGTTTCAATTTATTTTTGCTTGGTAAAAAATTTTTTTTATAATTGAAAATGTAACTATTCTATTTTTAAATGAAAATTTATTTTTTTTTTAGTTGAAAATTTAACTTTTTGGTTCAAGTTTATACTTTTTAGTTGAAAATTCGTCTTTTTCGGTATAAAATTTTAACTACTTTTTTAAAAATTTAATTTTTGGTTAAAAGATTATATTTTTCAGTTGAAAATTCAACAGTTTTGTGCAAAAATTTAATTTTTGTCTTAAATTTCAACTATTTTCGTAAAGTAATTCAACTATTTAGTTGAACATTAATGTGTTTTATTAAAAATTTATCTTTTTGGTAGAAAATTAATCTTGTAGGTTAAAAATTAAATTCTTGGTGAAAAATTTAACTATTTTGTTATAAAAATTTCAACTACTTTATTAAAAATTAAATTTTTGGCTAAAAGATTATATTTTTCAGTTGAAAATTAAAAATTTTTGTGGAAAAATTAATTATTTGTTGAAAATTCAACTATTTTCGTAAAAAAAATCAAGCATTTTGTTGAAAATTAACGTGTTTTATTCAAATTCGCATTTTTTGGTAGAAAAATAAATTTTTAAAATATAATTTACTTGGTTGAAAATTTAATATTTTTCTTTTAATTTGTTTTTGTTTGGTAAAAAAATAATTTTGCTGAAAATTCGTCTTTCTTTGGATAACTTCAACTATTTTTGCTTAAAAATAAAAATCTTTGGACTGAAATATCAATTATTACATTTGTCTTTAAAAATTCATATTTTTCATTTGTAAATTCAACTATTGGTTGAAAATTAACTTTTTAGTTAAATTTCGATTTCAAATTTTCAAAAATCTTTTGAATTTTCTAAAGAATCTTAGGAAAATTACATTTAAAAATATTAAAAATAAATAAACAAATAACCCTAAAAATAAATAGTTGGAAAATTTCATTTTGTATTAAAAATTATTTTTCATAGTTTTTAAAAAAAATTTCGATATTTCGAATTAAAAATGGCGGAGACTTAATTTTTTAAACAAAAGAAAATCGTCAAGGCAACCGAGTAATCATCAGATTTCCTTTGTTTTTATAACCGATCGGCTTCTCTCGAAAAAAGGATCCTTTTACTGCAGAAAAAAACTATTTTCTCTTTTTTTTCGCGTTCCTTAAAAAAAAAACTGACTAAGAAAATTCGGATTCTATGTTAGGAAAAAAGTAAAAAATTTCAGACTTTAACCGCAATCCTGAAACCGGAAAAGGAAAATCGCTCAGCCGTGGATCACTTAAGCGAAGGAGGGCGAACGGCGGTCTCCAGGACCCGAAAAACGCGCCGTAAGAAATCCAGAAACTCGGTCGGAAAGGTGAAAAAAAAAATTAAAAACAAAAAAAATTATTTTGAAAATAAAAAAATTATTTTGAAAATAAAAAAATTATTTTGAAAATAAAAAAATTATTTTGAAAAGAAAAAAATTAATAATTTTTCAAAAATACAGGCGAAGATGGCAAGTTCGACGGAATTTAATAAGGAGACGCAAAAAATGGGCCAAATTGCCCCGGCTCAATTGCCCAGTTCTGCCCCGGCAATTTCAAATCAGAATTTATCTTCTCAGCCGATGCGGCCCAGGTCACTTTACACGGCCCACAGTTATCACGCCCAACCTGAGGAGAATTTTCAGGTAATTATTCATTAAAAATTTATTTTTAATTTAGTAATTACTAATTTATTATTTGTTCAGATTTAAAAAAAAAAATCTTGTTAATATATCTACAGCCCGCATTTTTTAGTATCATGGTACCTTTTTTTTGTTGAGATAAATTAACACGGATGAAGACTTAAGTAGTTCAGGGTCGCGAGATAAGGAGATAAAAGAAAATAATTGTTTGCGGTTTTTTTTTTATTTTAGTTTATTTTGTCTTTCTAGACTTTTGCATCCAGATGATTTATTCTTCAGGATTTTTAATTCCGGGAATTTTAAAATCAATTTTCATTCTTGGATGTCTTTTTTTAAATGGCCTCCTTTTAATAAAAAAATCTATTTTTTACCTGTCCTGTTAATCATAAAAAGAATACTTTTTAAACTTTTAGCTTTCCATAAAAAAACTACATTTTTTTAATATTTTCTCTTTTTATGCAAAAAAAAACACATTTTTTCAAATTCTCCCTTCCTAGCTAAAAAACACATAATTTTTAAAGCAATTTCCTACTTTAAATTCAAAAAAGTTATATTCTAAATATACTTCTATCCGCCCAAACAAGAATGATTTTTAAAATGTTCCTCTTTCATTCCAAAAAATTTATTTGTTTTAAATATTCACCGTTTCAAGTTGACAGAAAATAAAAAATTTGCAAATATCCTTTAATCAAAAAGAGTAGTATACCTAGGCGGGTTCTGGGGCCCGGTTCTGTTCCGAGCTGAACGACAGTAAATCTGGGACCTTGTAGAGATCTACATTACCGATCTATAATAAAACAGACCCCTGCCTTACCGACCGCTGGCATCTTAACACGAGAACGAACCATTATCGGATGTCTGTAAATGACCAGTCGCTGGTTTACTGTAGTTTAGCTTGGCACAGAACCCGCCTAGGTATGCTACTAAAATATATATATTAAAAATTTCCCATTTTCAATCAAAAAAATTTAGATTTGTCAAATTTTCCCGTTCCAAGTGAGCAAAAACATTCATTTTTCAAATTTTCTCTTCTTCAATTAAAAAAAAAAAACATTATTTTTAATTTTACCACTTCCAAACTAGCATTTTTTTGTATCTGAATTTTCTCCTTCTAAGTTAAAAAAAATAGAATTTTAAAAACACTTTCTTTCTTTTCATCCGAAATCAATGTTTTTTAAATCTCCTTCCAGTCCAAATAAAAATATTTTTAAATTTCCCCGATACGACGTAGGAAAAAGATTCAATTTTGCAATAATGTTAAATTTTCAACTAAAAAAGATAAATTTGCATAAAAAATGAAATAGTTGAATTTTCAGTTAGAAAAATTAATTTTTAACCAATGAAATGAATTTTAAACTAAAAAAAGATACATTTTCAACCAAAAATTAAACAATTAAATTCTCATTTAAAAAAATTAATCTGCAACTAAAAAAAGAAGAATTATCAACAAAGCAGTTTCAACTGTAATAGTAAAATTTCCAGTTAAAATAATGAATTCTTAGCAACAAATAAATCGGATTTAATTTTTTTCATTTTTCATTTTAAATCAAAAACAATTAAATTGATCCCAAAAAGACGAATTTAAATTTTTATTTTAAACAATTTTCAACCAAACCAATTTTTTTCAACAAATTAGTCCAAGTTTTAACTGGTATAGTTCAATTTTCAGTTTCAAAAATTAATTTTTAGCAATAAATATAAGGGATTTCATTTTTTCATTTTTCATTTTTAATCAGAAACAGTTGAATACAACCAAATTTTTTTTTTCACTTAAGAGAGAACAAAAATTCAACGAAAATGTTGAATTTCCAAGCAAAAAAACTAATTAAAAAAAAAAATTTCATCAAAATAGTTCAATTTTTCAATGGAATAGTTAAATTTTCAGTTAAAAAATTAATTTTTATTAAAAAGTAAAACGGTTTTAAATACAGTAGTTAAATTTTTCACCAAAGATATGAATTTTCAGTTTGAAAAAATGAAATTTCAACCAAAAAGATTAATTTTCAATTCAAATGATGAATTATAAACCAAACAAAAAATGTTAACAAAAGAATTCAACTTTCAACCAAGTAGTTAAATTTTCAACTAAAAAAATGAATTCTCAACGAAACATATTTTGGTTAATATTTTAATTTAAAAAGATTTCAATTTTAATTAACAAACAGATTTGAATTTCCAAATAAGAAAAATTTTTCAGTCAAGAGAAAAAAATTTTTTAAAAAAAGTTGAATTTTTAAGCAAAAAGATTAATGTACAAACAAAAAGATTAATTTTTAACTAAAAAAGATAAAATTTTCTTTAAAAATGGAAAGGTTAAACTTTTAGTATCAAAAATTAATTTTTAACCAAAAAAGACGAAATTTCAACTAAAAAAGATAAATTTTCAGCCAAAAATTGAATAGTTACATTTTCAGCTTAAAATAATAATTTTCAACAATAAAAAAAGAATTTTCAACAAAATGATTAAATTTTTACTGACATCTTTAAATTCTCAGTTAAAAAATTAAATTTTTAGCAAAAAAAAGTATTTGAAAAAAATAGTTTAATTTTCAACCAAAGAGATGAATTTTCAATTAAAATGACGAATTTTTAACAAAAAAAAGAAAGAATTTTTAACTAAATAATTTAACTTTCAACCAAGTAGTTGAGTTTTCAATCAAAATTATTAATTTTAATCTAAAATGATGAATCTTCAACTTAAATAGTTGGATTTTCAACCAAAAAGATATCTGTTTTATTTCAGAAAAATATATTCAGAAATAAGGAGATTGTTTAAAACATTCTCTCTAATATTTATTATTTTTTCATAACTAAAAAGGCAAATCAAAGTTAAACATTTCAGAAAAAACCGCAACTTGCTAGCACTTATCTAAGAGAAAATAGTTATAAACAATAATAATTTGTTTAAACAATTATTTTTGCTGAACTTATATAATTATTAAATCACTCCAAGTGAAAAATAGATATATAATTAAAAATTTAAGAAAAAACCGCAACTTTCTGCCATTAAGCAAAAATAATATTATTAATAATAATGATAAATTGCTTAAACAATTATTTTTGTTACCTTGATATTAACTCACTTTAAGTCTAAAGTGGACAACAAGTTGAAAATTTCAGAAAAATCTGCAATTTCTAGCATTATTAAAAGAAAACATTATCAAAAATAATAATAATAATTCGTTTAAACAATTATGCTTGTTAAAATTAATTAACTATTACCTCACTCTAATTGACAATTGGACAAAAAGTGAAAAATTAAAAAAAAATCGCGACTTTCTAACTCCATTCCAAGCGAAAATTGCTAAAAATAATAATAAATTGTTTAAACAATTTATGTCAACACCTAATTTCCAGTGCAAAGCAGCATTTTATGTATTTGAAACAATCTGCATAAAAAAAAAACGCAAAAAAATCATAATTAGCGCCAAAAACTTGGAAAACTCCATTTTTCACTTATGGGGGTTTTTTGGGATCGAAAAAAATCAATGAAAAAAAAAATATATATATAGACATTAATGCGAATTAAAAGAATCTTCTTTTCAAGTTGCCTTAATCGTCTGAATTTTTTGCAGAGGTATAGTGAATTTTCAAAGTACTTCGAAACGCCTCCTTCGGACCAGTGGAATGGAATTGGGCCCACAACCTATTCATCTTCAGCTGCCGTTTGGCGACAACCCAGAAATCCAAAATCGATTTCAACCCCCTATTATGCCACGGAGGAGGCTTGTATTTATACAGAAAATTGGCGAGATCACGATACGGATGCAACTGCGGGAGCAGCGGTTGCAACTCCACATGGGACAATTTCTTTGAGACTTCACAATCGAATCCGAGTCGATATGACGATCGATCGGGCCGTCAGGGTCATTAATTTCAAGGTAGGGTGGCAAATTGCCCATTAAAAAAAAAAAATTCAGACTATTTCTTGGTTTTCCCGCGCAAAAAAAATTCCGGGCTATTTCCGGGGTTTTCCGGGCAAAACAAAAATCCGGGCTATTTCCGGGTTTTTCTGGGCAAAAAAAATTTAACCCAGTTGATTTTTAAGTGTTTATAATAATTATTATTCAATATTAATTGCTTTATTATATCAATTTTGAAAAGAATTAAACATTTTAAAACTCCAAGGTAAAATGTACAATGTAAATAAATTTAAAAAAAAATGATAGTATAGGAATCATATCACTAAGATTTCAAGTCGGAATATATTGCATTTTCAACAAAATAGTGCAATTTTAAACCAAAAATATAATAATAGACTTTTCAATCAAAAAAAATTAACTTCCAACCAAAAAAAATTACTTTTTCACAAAAAAAGATCACTTTTTTAACAAAAGATTAATTTTCAATCCAAAAAGATGGATTTTCAGCAAAAACAGTTCAATTTTCAAAAAAAAAAGTTTTCAACAAAATAGTTGAATTTTCAACAAAATAATTAAATTTTCAACCAAATAGTAGAATTTTCAATCAAAATAAATTAATTCAGAAACAAAAATATAATAATAGACTTTTTAATCAAAAAGAATTAACTTCAAACCAAAAAAGGTGACTTTTTAATAAAGAAAGATAAATTTTTTACCAAAAGTTGAATTTTCAATCC
>JAABKJ010011588.1:0-10710 GCA_011634705.1 Andricus grossulariae
CAATAGTTTACAACTTTAGCAATTTATTTAATAATATTTGAATTCACGTTTCAAAGAAAAGTCACAATTCTTGTTTTATTTATATAAGCATTAATGAAATTATAGATTAATTTATTGAGTGTCAGTTCTCGATTTCATGCTACTACCAGCTGAGACAAATTTATTGTTGAAAAGTGAAACTCAAAATTTTCGCAAAGAAAATATTCCAAGTCCGAAATCAGATTCATTCAAAAGTTTTCTAAGCCCACAATCTTTAGCAAAGTGTCGCAGGTTTTTTATTTGAAGTTGGTAGAGAAATCGACGGAGAACTGACTTTTCATGAAAATCATGGTGGGAGCTGCCCCACGCATTTTACTCTATCCAGTCAAAATCCAGGATACAAAAATCATCGTCATTTTTATGTTAGCTAATAGTAAAATAGGTTAAAGTGTGAAATCCACGCCTTCGCGCTCTCGCGAGTCCGAACTTGTCTCCAACAAGTTCTAACACGCAACCCGCGAATCATCCCAAACTCTCATACTTCATTAAGACCATGACATTTTTATGGCCGCCAAACGCGCCCCTTCAAAGCTTCCCGCCACGACAGCGCGACGCTGACACCCTTTGAACTCTAGCGGCTTCCAGTTTTCGCTCCTTACGATTTAATTACAATCTAGATCATACGTTCCTCATTTCTAAAACGCTTAAGCCTCCTCTAGTTTGCCGACTAATATCTACAGATAAATATAACTGATACGCATTTCTTACATTATAATTCTCGTTAACCATTATTGAGAGTAGGAAGATAATAATTACTCTTGAAATCTAAATAATTCCTCAAGAATTATTCAATTCTGGCCGAAATTCCCCAAATTAAATAGTCTTATTGAAATCATTAAATTTATCAAAACTTTTATTAACGTGTATTTTTCCCTTCTGAAAAAATTCGTTCGCGCCAAGATTTGAAACGGCGGCCATGTACATTTGGCGCTCTCAACACCATCTATCAAGAGTTAGTACGTTAGTATGTCAACCTTTTACGACCAACATCTGTTTAATATCCTGTGACACCATGCTTATGTTTCAGTTTTTCTAGTCATAAGTGACAACCGTGCTATATCTTGAGAAGATTATCAGATGAGTATATTTATGATTTAACATATAATTGCAAAATAATTAATAAGAACAATTACTTTGTGCAAAATTATTTTCTTTCAGGTTTCCTGTCCAGTTCGACCTATAACCAGGACTACTTGGATTTCTACTGATAGTACGTATTTTTGTTAAATAATTATTATTTAGGTTTTAATTATTTATTATCTATAGTTACTAGGGTAAGCACAAAATTTCAGCCTATCGAGATGAATCACCTTAGTATAATTTGGAAGAATTTAAATAAGAGCGTTTCTGTCCCCTAACAACTTTTTATAGTAAATGGACCCTAGAAATAAGGGCTGAATTTCTCCTGTTTTATATATACTTGAGCTCCTTTCTTGACGAACTCAGGGTTAGATTTTTCATCGTAATACTGTTTTGCTTTTTCTTTAGCAATCTGGAACCTCTCAAAAGCCTGAGAATGGATGTTATCCAGCTTAGAGAAGAGTTCTTTTAAGTGATCGCAAAACGTGCGGTGTAGAAGTCCAGAAAGAAAGCTAGTGGGGAAATAAGCTTCTTTCCCGAACACCAACGTATAAGGAACATATCCGGTGTACTCATGAACATTGATGTTGAAGGAAAATACAGCGAATCGCAGCCAATCATCCCAGTCTCTAGCTCCTTCGAATAATCTGATAAATTCAATGAGAGATTGATGACTTCTCTCCCAGGAACCAAGGCTTTGTGGATGGTAAGCAGAACATTGAATTTTTCGTATTTTAAAGTTTCGACAAAGTGTTTTGATTGCCCTACTGATCAAGTTCCGTCCTTGATTCGAGTGAATAGTTGTGGGGGCCCCATATCTGGAAATGAATTCCTCGGCAAGTGTACGAGCAATTGTAACAGAGTCGGTATCTTTAAGGGCAAATGCATCCGAATACTTAAAGAAATCGCGCTCAATAGTCAAGATATGGGTATTTCCTTTGGGGGTAGTGGGAAGTGGTCCCACTAAATCTATCTGAATTTTTCAAACGGTTCTTTGGGGGTATCCGTTATGATCATCGGCATGCGAGTTCCCTTCCGAACTAACTTATTTCTTTGACAATTTTTACATTGCCCAACAATTCGCTTACAATCTTCTTTCATATTTTCCCAATAGTAATTTGATCTAAAAACCCAACAAGTTTTAGAGATTCCTTTATGTCCTCCTGCAATTAACTCGTAGTACTCTTTAATTATTCCCTCCCTTTCGTTTTTATCAGGAATCATAATTTCGCCAGTACAAATAATTGCATTTTAACCTGATTCTTTAAAATGCTGTCTGAAAATTTGCCCAAAAGTGGTCAAGCTTAATTCAGGGAGATCCTTTCCTGTCTTGGAGATCTTTACACTGGTCACACCCAGAGTCTCCATAGCTTTCCTCAGAGCAAGAACAGAGGCTGATAAGTTGTTCATGCGCAACTGTTCATCTTGTTGATTCTTAACCACCAAACTGAAAACATACCTTTCTTTTCTATTGAAGGCTATTACTTCCCCAAGCTTGACAACCTCAGCATGCAAATCTTCAGGAGAAAACAGTCCGACCCTTATTAACTCATCATTAATTTCAGGCTGTAAGGATCCGTCAAGCGAGACGAAATGAGCTATTGGCCCCTTTCCCATGTATAACTTATCTTTGCTATAAGTAATACATGTCTCAATCAAAGTAAAAACTCGAGCTATTCTGAAACCACTCTGGAGTCTCTCACCGGTATTCAAGATCCTCTTTTCAGGCACACAGCCTGCGGAATCAATTTAGATTCTCTTTACGGGCACACAGCCTCCGGAATCACTTAAGATTCTATTTTCAGGCACACAGCCTCCGGAATCAATTAAGATTCTCTTTTCAGGCACACAGCCTCCAGGCACGACGCCTGAACTACAGATGTCGACAACTGATTTCTTAGCTAGCACTTTTCGGAGACTCCAGAATCATATTTTCTTTAAACATTAGACAAAGGGTCTCAGCCCAATCTACCTCTTCGACAACTGGATTCGTTTCCTTTTTTGTGTGAGTTGAGATACAGAAGACATGTTCGTGATCTGCAGTGATCGGAACAAGTTTCGCATCAATCAGCTCAAGAGGTTGAAAGACTTCCAATTTGTCGATAGGGTTCCTTGACAATGCATCTGCATTACTATTTATTTTTCCAAATTATACACGACCACAAAGTTACATTCGCCCAGCCCGACTTTTCACCTCCCAAGTCTGGAAATAGGGTCCTTTAAATTAAAAAGCCACACCAGGGCACTATGTATTTTATAATTCTTATTCCTTTTTTTCTCGGTATATCTTGACGACGAGGGGATAACAGTGCACTCCTCCAATTCCACAGCTGGCATAGTTATATTTATATCTTCTGCAGTAACATTAATTACTAAAAGCTTTACTTTTCCCTCATGAGCAGTCACCAGTGACGCTCCTGCAAATATTCCTGGCCCACAATTAATCCGTCTCATATAACCCTCTCGAAGTTTTGCCTTTCTTAGAGACATCTTAACTAGGATCTTTTTCCTGGTAGGAATACTCAAAGAAAAATATTCAATAAAAGGAAATTTATCATTCCTAAACTGTACAGTATCATCTGAGAAATTTAGGATTGCCTTGAGCAATCTTAACAATTTTGTTCCAGTGATAACATCCTGTACTATTAGAAAATTATTAGGGACCAGCTGGAAATGTGCTTGCACTCCCTTCATCGTCATAATCATTTCCCTTTAAAAAGTTGGTTCGTACTCTCTTTTAGTTTCGTCACGCTTTTTCTTTACTGAACATTCTCTAAGCGTGTGTCCATCTTGTTTACAATAAAAACAACTAGACATCTTTCTTCTCTTAATAAATTGCCTTGTTCTGACGTTAGGACAAATTTTTGACTTATCTTCAGCAGAGAAGTGCGCTATTCGTTTTCGATTTACATTTCTGCTAAGATTATTTCTAACTATACTTACTGGTTCAGTTTCAGATTTATTATGGACCTTATTCAAACTCTTGAGTTGCAAGTCAACCTGATTCGCAAGAGAAATAGCTTGGTCTAGAGTCACGATTTCTTTATCATGGATTTGCAAGTAAGTATCTCTATTGAGACCCCTCAAAAAATTACTTATTGATGAGAGTTTATAGGCTTCACAAATTCCAACTCCACGTTCTCCCGGCGTAGTTTAAAGTACTTGGATAATTGATCTGTTTACAATTTGACTGACTCGAGCCCCGTATTCTGAGATAGTTTCATTTGATTTTTTCCATAATGATAGATAATTCTTGAGCTAATTGACTGACATTTTCCTGTCGGAAATAAAGCTGATTCAATATTTTTTAAATTCCGTCCAAGTCGGTTTCAAATCTGTCCTGAATGTGAACTCTAGCTCCACCAGTAATTTTAATTTTAATTAATAGGGCCAGATATGGCAATTCTTTTAAATTTATTAAAGATTTTGCGGCTGGACAATGTTCAATAAACATTTTAACTGACATATTTTTCCCATCGAATTCAGGAATCAAATCTCGTATAATTTTTTACATTCTTTCAGGATTATGTGTCCCCGCCAACAAAATACCCGAACCACTTTCGGAAAAATAATCCTGGACTGAAGTTTCGTGACGAACTATTTCAGGCCTGATTAACGGATCATTAGGCATTCCCCGATCATTCCGCAACGAGTCAACGCCCAGAGAATCAACAGAACGGCCCCTAAATAGCAGATCAAGGGGACATGCAACGTCCAAGGCTCTACTAATAAATGCAACGTCAGGGGCACTAGAGGGCCCAGGTTGAGGATTCAATTGAATGTATTTTATTAAAAGTTAATTCCTTGAAACCTAAACTCACCAAAATTATTTCTAGACTTACCGCTTGTTCAGCTCTAGAGTTATCGAGGCTTGCTCATCATTCAGCATTCAATTAATTCAATTCTGCACTTCACTTATTTTTTGGGCAAATTCACTTCACTGCACTTCACCACGAAAAGTTTCCTTGCAGATGTCCCACGTGTTCTTAGAATTTTGTCCGCTTTACAAGAGGGTCGTATATTTTGGAAAGTTTTGCAATATCGGTTCCTAAATTGACCGCATTCACATTACCAGGAATGGGAACTTATTTATACCTTTCTTGTTTTCTTTAACCCGTACGCCTAACGGACTTTGCACCAAATGCCATGAACAATATTGCTGTTTTGCTATTTATTTAATTTACCTTTAGTGGGCCTCAAGACCGACGTGAGATCTCTTTTGTTTTTAAATGCCGTAGTTATGTCGTGCTGCCCGAGAATTCTCTCAAATCGCTCAGAGAGACCTTCCACGTACGGAATGCTGATAAAAGACTTAATTTCAGCATTTTGAACTATTTTATCAACTCTACGATGTTTATTTTCCGCCAAAATGTTTAATCTGAGATTAATATTCTCTAACAAATTTTTCCAGGTAAAAGTTATCACGAAGTGTTTCTTCCACCAGTCGCAAATTGTCTATATGAAATTGATTATCGGAAAGAAGAATGGCTCTGTCAACCATATTGAAAACTACACTTTTTTTTGTATTTTTGTGGGTGGTTGGAATCGAAATTTATGCATCTACCAGACCAGGTGGGTTCGCGGAACCAATTGCAGTCTATTTCCTGAAGGTCATTCCTGTGAAAAGTGACATCCAGGAAGTTGATGGCCCTATTTTGTTCCTTTTCTAGCGTGAATTTAATTTCAAAATCAGTCGAATCATTGACTTTACAGCGTCATAGAACGGTATGTAAAACGGCCGTCAGGTTAAAATTATTCATTGATGTTTGGAAAAAATTTAGTAGCGACACTTTAATTTTGCAATGGATACAGGGGTACCGAATCCATTTTGCCAGGAAGGTTTTCAGAATGTGAACCAAGTGACGGTCAGTTTCACTCAAGTTATTTTCTTGTGAAGAAATCGAATGGGGAAAACAGATTTATTTTAAATCTACAAAATTTAAATACCTTTCTTGATCCGCCTTATTTCAAAATGGAAGATTCAAAAACGGTAATACGTTTACTTGTTTAAAATTTATATATTTTTGAAAATATTACATGAATTTCCATAGATTACAAATGAAAAATATTGGATGAAAAACTCGATCTACTCCTATTGTTCCAAGAATATAACCATTTTTTATTAATCTTTCACCAGGATGATATTCCAATCGTGGTTCAACAATCCTGTAGATTTGAGAACTTAATTCTGTGAGAAGATAATGAAAATATATGAATTTTCATTAAAAATATCAATTTTTTACACTTGTTCACAGGCACATGCTATTTTATTGAACATATTTGATACCAAATAGTCGAATCTTCAATTTATAAAGAATACATTTTCAACCAAAAGTACAATAGTTAAGTTTTCAGATGGAAACATGAATTTTCAACAAAGTAATTCAATTTTCAACGAAATAGTTGAATTTTTTATCAAAAATTTGAATTTTATAAAAAGTTCAATTTTAACCAAGTAGTTTAATTTTGTCCCAAATTGTTGAATATTCAAATAAAAAAGACGAATTTTCTACCAGAAAATATGATTTATCAACAAAAAAGGTAATTTATATTCAAATAGTTGAATTTTGAACTAAAGTCACGAATCTTCACAAAAGAAAAATAAATTATTTACAAAGTAATTCAACTTTAAACCAAGTAGTTGATTTTTTAACTAAAAAAGACGCATTTTCAACTAAGAAAGCTAAATTTCCATTGAAAATATCAATTTTTAAACAATAATGAAATAGTTACATTTACAGTTAAAAAAATGAATTATCGCAAAAAAATTAATTTTAGACAAAATAGATAAACTTACAACCAAAGAAATGAATTTATAAATTGTATGACAAATCTTTGAAAAAATTCAACAGAAAAGTTGAAAATTTAACCAAAAAGTTGAATTTTCAATCAAAAATATAATTTTTTAACCAAGACATGAATTTTCAACCAAATTGTTGAATGTTCAACTGAGAAAGATCAATTTTAAATTAAAAATATCAATTATTAACCAAAAATGGAATAGTTACACTTTAAATCAAATAAATTACCTTTTCACAAAAAAAAACGGGAATTTTAAACTAAATAGTCAAATTTTCAAGCAAACAAATGAATTTTCAACTAAATCTTTGCGTTTTTATCAAAAAGACGAATTTTCAACCAAATACATGAATTTTCAACGTGAAACGATTAATTTCAGATTTAAAATATCAATTTTCAACAAAAAATAGAATAGTTACATTTTCAGTCAAGAAAATTACTTCTCAACCAAAGAAAAAACGAATTATCAACAAAATATATTTTACAACCAAAGTGATGAATTTTTAAATAAAATGGTAAAAGTAAAAAGAAATTAATTTTCAACAAAAGAGTTCAACATTCAATCAAATTTTGGAATTTTCAATCAAAAATATATAATTATTGGACCAAGCAATTTTCACCAAGCAATTGAATTTTTTATCAAAAATTTAGCCAACCGAGAAATTACCGAGAACTTTTTTCTCGACTAAAACGGTCAAAGAAAAGCTTAAAATTTCAGAAAAATTCGCAACTTTTTAGCATTACTCCAAGAGAAGATAGTTATAAAACATAATCAATTGTTTAAACAATTATGTTTTGTCTACTTGCATTAATTATTATCTCATTAAGTGAAAAGTAGACGAAAAGTTTGAGAGTTTAGAAAAAACCGCAACTTTTTAGCTCACTCCAATTGAAAACTGGACAAAAAGTGGAAATTTTCTAACTATATTCTAAAATAAAATTGCTAAAAATAATAATAAATTATTTTAAAAATGTATGTAGACATATAATTGACAATAAAAAGTAGTATATTGTGTATTAGAAATAATTCGCATTGAAAAAAAACGCAAAAAAATCATAATTAGTGCCAAAAAGTCGCAAACCCCATTTTTTTCACTTATGGGGTTTTTTGGGACCCTATAAAAGAGACTTAGGGGTGTAATATTTGAAAAGTAATATTTTCTTCTTATTTTATGGCTAATTTTGAAGAGAAATGTTCAGTTCTTCTTTTCCGATAAAAAAATTCATCTTTTTGGCTGTAGATTCAATTATTTTTCGAAAATTTGTATTTTTTGGTTAAATTTAACTAGTTGATAATTCGTTTTTTTTTTTAAATTAATTTTTAAACTGAATATTTGGCTATTCCACTTTTGGTTGATAATTCGATTATTTTGACTAGAAAATTGAACAATTAGGTTAAATATTAACCTATACTTCACAGCAAGATATCCTAATTATATAATTCGTAATAATTGTATAACTTAATAGTTATACCTACCCTTTGGAAATAATTTATACTCACTCTGCTTTGAATAAACAAACTCCTCATTATTTCACAAAAAAATATGTTCACGAAGCTACCAATAAGAATCGAAGATAGTATGTGTATAGTCATCTACATACTTCTCAGTCTTTTTCAACATTGTGACGTGTAGTGACCGTATAGGTTGTCGTATCATATTTGCAAAATTGTTCGACGTGTCACGATTTTGAGATGCTTATTTATTTATTCCGTGTGTAATGCCGATAAGATTGAATAGGCATATATGTATATGTATATTATGTTTTTCCGTATGTATACGTGTATAGGCTTTAAATAGAGCGCACAACGCACAGGAGATCAAACCAAAGCAAAATTTGGAAAAATCATAAAGTTGCTAAAAGAAATTTATTTTAGCATAACAGTTTCCATGAATTCGGGCGTGCGACCTGACGGTTTTAACAAAAATCGGAAGTTTTTGGTTTTTCTTTATTAAAATAAACTTAACCTAAAAAAAAAACCAAAATGTATAAATGCATAGCGCGTTTGAGTGAAATCGGTGAATCAAAGCAGTGAGTGGCATCCGAAACGAGAATCCCTAAGTGATGGCTGGAAGGCAGATGGGTAAGTTATTGCTTTTCAAATAATAAAATAAATCAATTTGAAATAGAAAATAATGAAAATTTCACGTGAAACATAAAAAATTGATCAGTGAAATGAATATCGAACATTAAAACACATTTTTTAGGAGCATTATCCATTCCACAGGTTCAACTATTTTTCAATTTTTTTGAAAAATTAATTTTTTTAGTTGAAAATTCAACTATTTTCTTGGAAATTGGTCTTTTTCGGTAAAAAGTTATTCTTTTTTTTTATAACTCATCTTTTTGGCTGAAGATTCAACTATTTTTCAACATTTTGTCGTTTTTTGGTTGAATTCAACTAGTTGATGATTCGTTTTTTTTTTAAACTTATTTTTGAACTGAATTTTTAGCTATTCCACTTTGGTTGGAAAATTCAATATATTTGCTACAAAATTGAACAATTTGGATAAAAATTAAACTACTTATTTCAGAAATTACCCACTTGGTAGAAAATTCATTTTTTTTGTTGAAAATTCAACTGTTTTTTGGAAAATTCATCTATTTTGTTGGAAATTCGTCCTTTTCGGTAAAAAATTAATCTTTTTTTTAATTCATCTTTGTGGCCGAAGATTCAACTATCTTTTTAAAAATTGACCTTTTTTGTTTGAATTCAACTAGTTGATAATTCGTTGTTTTTTTTAAATTAATTTTTAAACAAAATATTTAGCTATTCCACTTTTGGCTGAAAATTCAATTCATTTACTACAAAATTGAACAATTTGGTTCAAAATTAAACTATTTATTTGGAAAAATAACTAGTTGGTGAAAAATTTATTATTTTGTTAAAAATTGAACTGGTTTTTTGAAAATTCATCTATTTTGTTGGAATTTCGTCTTTTTCGGTAAAAAATTCACATTTTTTTGAAAATTCATCTTTTTGGTTGTAGATTCAACTATTTTAAAATTTTTTTTCAAATTAATTTTTTAGTTGAAAATTCAACTATTTTATTGGAAATTGGTCTTTTTCGGTCAAAAATTAATCTTGTTTTCAATTCATCTTTTTGGCCGAAGATTCAACTTTTTTTTTTAAATTGGTCTTTTTTGGTTGAATTCAACTAGTTGATAATTTGTTTTTTTTTTCTTTAATTCTTTAACTAAATATTTAGCTATTCCACTTTTGTTTGAAAATTCAATACATTTGCTACAAAATTGGAAAATTTGGACAAATATTAAACTGTTTATTTGAAAAATTAACTACTTGGTGGAAAATTATTATTTTTTTTTTTGGAAATTCAACTGTTTCTTGGAAAATTCATCTATTTTGTTGGAATTTCCTCTTTTTCGATCGAAAATTTATCTTTTTGCTGTAGATTCGACAATTTTTCAAAAATTTGTCTTCTTTGGTTGAATTCAACTCGTTGATCATTCGTTTGTTTTTTTTAATCAATTTTTAAACTGAATATTTAGCTATTCCACTTTTGGTTGAAAATTCAAATATTTTGCTAGAAAATTGAACAATTTGGTTCAAAATTGAACTATTTATTTGAAAAATTAATTTTTTTAGTTGAAAATTCAACTGTTTTTCGAAAATTCATCTATTTTGTTGGAAATCTATTTTTCAAAAATTTGTCTTTTTTGATTGAATTGAACTAGTTGACAATTCGTTTCTTTTTTAATTAATTTTTAAACTGAATATTTACCTCATCCACTTTTGTTTGAAAATTCGATTATTTTGCTAGAAAATGGACA
>JAABKJ010011589.1:0-10710 GCA_011634705.1 Andricus grossulariae
CTGGGTATGAAGATGCGGCAGCTGTGCAGTTTTGATTCGAGAAAATCCTGGCTGAAAATTAATAATTTTTTTTTTAATTTTGTGGAACTTATCTCATTAACAAATTACATTGTATTTAATGCATTCACCTTCAAATTTCTCATGTTTGTCATCCAAATTCTTATGCAACTCTTGATGCTCATCTCTGAGGGTTCTGGATTCCAAAGTCATCTCTTCAACGACTTTCAGTTGCTGATTAAATAAGCGTGTTAAATTTGATATTATTTCCTCAGCTTTTTAGAGTCTTATATGACAGAAAACATTTGAACAAGGATTTGTCTGAGAAGAAATATTTTTATATTCTTATTATTCAGCAAACTTTTAAATCCTTTTTGATACGACTCTTTGCTATTCAAGGTTTTTTGAGAAAAAATGATTGGATTTTTGAACATTGGTAAGCTCTCTAAAGTATTATCAAATTGCACATTCTCTGACATATCATCTATTTCCATAAATTCTGCAGAAGACTTTGAGGTTGAAGGCTTTGAAGGCGACAACACTTTTTTCCCAGGAACGCAAACCTTAACTTTCTGCATTCGTTTAAGCTCATTCTGTTTCCAAGAGTTGAGTTTTAAACCAAAAAGATGAATTTTCAAGTAAAATGATGAATCTTTAACTAGAATATATGAAGTTTTAACCAAAAAGATTAATTTTCAACCACTAACATTAATTTCTACGAAAAAAGACGAATCTTCAACTAAAAAATATAATTTTTCAACCAACAATTGAATAGTTAAATGTTTAGTTGAAAAATTAATTTTCAACTAAAGAGATTAATTTTTTAACGAAACTGAATAAATATTTGACCGAAATAATTACATGTTTAGATTAAAAAATTAATTTTAAACAAAACAAAACAATTTTCAACAAAATAGTTCAAGTTTCAACTGGAATAGTTAAATTTTCAGTAAAAAGATTAATTTTCAGCCAGAGAAAAAACAAATCGTCAACAAAATCGATTATCTTGCAACCAAGGAGATGAATTTCCAATTAAAATTGTCAATCTCCAACCAAAAAAAAAATTCATTTTTAATAGCAGAGTTTAACTCTCAAATAAGTAATTACATTTTTATTCCAAAGGAGATGAATTGTGTACGAAAAAGATACTAGTTGATACTTTAACAGAAAAAGATTTTATTTTTAATGAGTTGAATTTGCACTAAGAAAGATTTTTGAGAAGAAGAGAGAGAAAAATTTGCAAATAAACTGTGGAATTTTAAAGATAATACATGAATTTTCGACCAGATACTTGAAATATCGACCAAAAACGATCAATTTTTAAACAAAAATAGAATAGTTAAATTTTCAGTTAAAACATTAATTTAAAACAAAAAAATAATAATTTTCAACAAAATAGTTAAATACAGTAATATAAAGCTACTTTCATAAATGAGGAATCATTCTTATTTAATTTTATATTGCGATTTAACAACAAAAATTAACCACGCTATCGAAAAAATTCCCTGACAATAAAAAAAAATCCTTCACATCTCCACGTCTTCCCAGGTATATACAAATTCTCTGATTATCCAGGTTTTCTGAAGAATATTAGTTCGTATTATATTATTCAAATTAATTTTTTAGTTATATTAGTTTAAATTATCAATATTAATTTTCGCAAAGTTTCAAAATTTTAGTTGTTTCTGTTTAGAAGAGAAATTAAAATATAGCACAAGATACCACTCAATAACATGTGAAATCTTATTTTAAAAAGAGCCATTGTCTAAATTTCACAACTTTTCGGCAACGACCCTTTTAGTAATATTACTTCTTAATGATGATGCTGTTAAAGAATATTTTAAGTTAAAATATAGAAGTGGGAATAATATTAAGTTAATCTCAACGTTCAGCTTTTCAGTTACATTTTTTATATCTAATAAATACTTACGGATTAAAGCGTGGACGTTCGGTTCGCACAAGCTGCTGCATTTCGTGAAGAGTTTCTGAGAAAAAAAGAAGGCATAATAGTAACCCCATCCTGTTAGAAAAATTATTTACAATAAATAAGTTGAAAAATTAATATTAACATGAAACATTTTTAAAGCTTTTGAACGTCTTGTAAAACAATATTTTAATTTTTTAAAGTCTGCGGAAATTTTTCGAGAGCAATATGAATTTTCTCCCTCTATGGCGACACGCGTGCATAATAAATAAAGCAATTCTTCGTATCTTACCTGCAGCGAATATCATTGCTGTTGAGTAGTAATTACCGTCATTTCCGAGAAACCTATATTTTTTATTAAAATCAACTTCTTCTGGTTTGGATACAAGTGGCGGATGCTTGAAATCGTCTTCGGAAAATTTTTTTTCACCCCGTTGACTTCCAGTTAAATACTAGTTATAGTAATACATTTTTCCAATTTGAAGATATCACTATATTATTCACTATATTGATTTAAATATATTAATCACTGTATTATGCACAAACCATTTTCGCCCAGAATTAATTCGAGCAATAATCGCTACACGAAAAAAAAAAACTTCAACGGTAATGTTTCACGAACATTTTTCGCGTAAAAACAAACGCCGGCTGCATCAAATTTAAATGGAGCGTACTGCACATGCGAAAACTTTTTGGCGAATAACACGTATTTTTCAATTGCGCATGTCCGAAAAGCGTGGGCCCATTTAAAATGATAAAATTTGCACTTGTAATTTTACATTAATAATAAATTATTTGCAGAGAAAAGCTACTTCTTGATTCAAATTAATTTATTTTTTTAATGTAAACAACTTATGTTAATATGTATTTGTATTATTATTGATAGCATTTATTTATTTTAAATTAACCCGCGCTTTTCCGCACATGCGCAGTTGAATAAGTCTAGTCGCGATTCGCTTGTTGTTGTTTTGAAACTGCGAAAACGGTCACACCCGTTTGTGTCGCGCAAAAGTTTTAAGCAAAAAGTATATGAATAAACTTTATTCTTAACAAAGAGGAAATAAATAACATTTAAACTTAAGTACATTTCCAAAATTTCCTTCCTTGATACAGAAATATTTAATTTTTTTACCTGGTGCGAATGTTGTAATGAAAAAGCATATCCACATAACCTCAATAAGAAAAGATATACATCATATGTCACATTTCTTATAATCAATTTCATTCGTCATTGCCAGATGAAAAAGAATGTACCTACAATAATTTACTGTCATATATTCATTGACAGTATATGTTACAAATAATAAAACATTTCTTACGCAATATAAAATGAATTAGATTTGTTGGTATAGCCTCACTTTTAATATTGTGAAATATGTCAAAACAATAAAGTGTCTGCAAGGATTTCTATAAGTCATTGAAATTAAATATTATAATATTATTTCTCAATATTTTTCATGTAGATAGAAATTAAAGAGGGTGTTATGTATAATATTCGCTTTTTGAGAACATTTTTCTCTTCTCAGTGCTGCAAAAGTGATATTATACCTCACATTCCTGCTTTTTAATTTCTTTGAAATACTTATTTACAGTGTGTACATTTGCACAAGGTTTTAAAGTGGTGAGAATTATTTTGAAGGCATTCACGGTGATTGAAAGAATTACTGTGTGATATGTTTAAAATATAAAGTGTCGAGAAATGGATGAAGATGATAATTATGAAGACCGAAGAAAATGTTATAGAAAATTTATACGGCCTGGGTACAAGCAAAGTATGGTAACTTCTCAAACTGATGCCGCATGGAGGCAACGTGCCATATCATTGTTGCAAAATCCACGAACCGTACTTCAACATGATCGCAGAGGTAAATATTACGTTTAAAATCACCCCTGCATTATCCTGAACGAGAATTGCACTCATTTTTCTATCTAGTGTCACGTATTTGCCAATATTGTTCGAAAACTCACTTCGCAATTATGGCCACAGTCTCATTCCACTTTTTCTTTAAATAATACATTTTTTGTACAATTATTTCATTAAAAAACTTATATTGAAGCACAATTTATAAAAATGTCTAATTTGTAGACTTTTTCTTTCGTCACATTCGCTTGTCATGTCACATGACTCAATATATCGGGAGTAAGTTTTTATTTTTTGTGTCAACTGAAAATTGCATTTTTTATCGTGATTCCTAACCAAGCCTGTCCGAATTTGCGGTTGTCACTTTGAGATTATAAACTTCCACACTCTATTTCTCGGAACTGTATAATATTTTTGAATCATAGTTTTTTGGTCTCAATTCTCGGGAGTGAACTTTTGTTTTCTCTTTAAATGATGATTTCGAATTTACAGAATATTATTTCGCTCGCCTAAAAAATTGAGATATTGTTGGTTATCTAGTTATATACTGTAACCCTTTAATTATGATCCCTTGTTTTGTATTATCGAAGACGATATTGTTCTAGCCTAAAGTACATATTTTTATATTTTTAGTCGGAGAAGAAGCTGATCCATATAATGACTCCAGTGATTCAGGAGGAACAGAAGCAGATCCAGTATCATCAGCGAGCTCAAGAAGAGAAAGTGACGCGATGACCAATCGGAAGAAAACTCTTTGGACGTAATTTCTCGCATGTTTGACGCTCCCGGTGATAACTTGACATTTTGTTTTTCTTGCCCTGCTTGTAAAAAAGTACTCCATAACCGACAAGAAAATAAAAAAGTAATAAATCCTGAAGGCCTTTGCGATAAATGTGGTTCTAGATGTAACTTTTCCACCGGAAAAGGAAAACACATATTAATGGTAGACCTGCAATATCAAATAGAGCGTTTATTTAGACTCAGGGATGTAAAATTTGCCCTATTGCAGTTGTATAGAGAACAAAACCCCGTTAATAACAACGAAAGTTATATTAAAGATTTTCGAGATGGAAGTTTGTATAAGAGCGCTAATCCAAAACTGTCTAAAACTATGTTAACGTTAAACTTTTTTCTCGATGAGGCAATTTTGAAACGCAGTGGTGAAGAGAGTTTTTGGGCTGCTTTAGTTCAAGTTAACGAAATTCCAATCACTTTGAGATTCAAATACATTATGCTAGCAGGAGTAATGATTACTGCTAACGAGCCGAAGTCTGACTCAATGAATTCTTTCCTAGAAGAATTCATGAAGCTAGTCGAATTATTGAGTACGCAAAGTATTGAATTGAAAATAGGTAATATTCGCATACCATTTAATTTCAAAATTCTTTTTGGAATCGTTGATTCCGTTGCTCGACCTATTCTTCAATGTAGAGTTCAATATAACGGGTACTACGGGTGTAGTTGGTGTTACCAAAAGGGATTTTATCGTAACTGTGTGAGATATCCCTTTTATCCGGACTTCAGACTTAGATCACATGAATCTCATGTAGAAGATGTTTTTAACGTTCAGCAACGTCTACTGGCGTTGCGAAATCTTAGAAACTTTCGTGAAAGTTTCATAAACGGAGTCAAGGGTGCATCTAGTTTGCTAAATATTACTCAGTTTTTCGACATGGTTTGGAGCTTTCCACTAGAATATCTGCATAATATTCCTCTCGGTGTAGTTAAACAGCTTTGGGACATATGGGTTGAATTTCGTTTCTGATCCACCCGGGATGTGCAATACATAAATGAAATTATGAATACGATAGAAACGGTTCACGAAAATTATAGAGTTCTGCGAGGGTTTTCGTGTGAAGTAAAGTGTAAAGCTTCCGGCTGGCGATCTTGGTTACTTTTCTTCGGTGTTCCCTGCTTACGAGATGATTTGCTTGCAAATTGTTTACAGTATTTCGCCTTACTTGTTAATACTATTTTCACCCTGTTAAAGACGGAAATCACAGAGGAAGAATTAGTTCCACGCGAAATTGATAGGATAAAATTTTTTGGGAAATTTGAGATTCTCTATCAGGTAAAACAATTGACTTTCAATGTGCACGTATTATTGCATATTGTCGAATGTGTTCGCCGCTCAGGCCCTCTTTGGGCAACTGCTGCTTTCTGTTCCGAAAGTCATTTACATGTCATGACGCAGTTTGCATTAGGTCCTAAAGAACCAGAACAGCAAATGGGTGTTATGTCTTTAGATATTTTGAACTTTAAGTTCGAAACTTCAAGAGATATCTTTAACTCTGAAACTGCTGGACAATGTTGTCAGCAAATTTTCTCGTATCGTCCACTGTCAACCTATGTTTCAGGAAGTCTTTATGGTCCTAAATTGTAGGTAAATCTTTCAAAAAATGCATTTATAATGGTCGAGTATACAAAAGCACGGTTCACTTCATTATAGTTCCCGATGAACTAGTGCGACATTTGTTTAGAATTACGAGAAAATAAAATAATGAAATCTTAGTCCCGGTAGTCAAAGTCAGCAAAAAATTAATACTGATAAATTGAGCAGGAAATAGCTAAATTTACAAAATACCACACACCACAGCAATTCAGTAGATGATAATTTACCTAATAGGCTCGTTCCACAAAATAATTTAATTTGTTTTTCACAGGGTGGCCGCTGGATCAGAAACCCCGGGAAATGGCCGGAAATTGTATGAGACCGGGAAAAATCGGGAAATGACAGTGCATTTATTTTTTGATCGGGAATTGTACAAATTTTTAGAAAAATGATCTGTCCAAGATTCATTTTAACCATTTTTTAAAGAACTAGTTAAATTGTTTTGCTTTTCAATTATGATATCTTTCAATTTAGAATGCGTAATTCGAAAATCTTCTACTTTGAAAATGTTGCATTTTAGGTTTTAATTTTTAAGCGTACATTTTAATTTGAAGAATTTAAAAACGCTGTTTTAAAGATTTGAACAATTAAAAATTAGAAGCGTTTTAAATTGAAAATTTTAAATAAAAAACATTTTTAGTTGATCCACTCTGAATAAAAATTATGAATGATATTCAAAATTGGACTGTTCTTTAAGAATTAAAAATGAAATAATAATTGATTTTACAAGACGATTCGGAATCAGTTGAAATTTAAGAATTTCCCCATTGTAACGTTAAAAATGAAACTGTTTCAATTTGAAAGTCTTATCAATGAAACATATTTGAAATGATTTCAAATAATTGAAACGAATGATCTGCGCGCACTGACAAAATCCGGCTATACGTACCGAAATGTTCTGAAGAATTTCAAAAATAATATAAAATTTGAAAAAATGTAAAACAAGATGATTTTTCAAGATTTCGAAATAAAATTTTGAAACATTTTGAGGATTTTTAGACTATTCAAAATAAAAATAATTCATCTTGTAATTTAAGACGCGTTCAGTTTATAACAAAAAATATAATCGTTCAATATTTAATGTTTTCAGCTTAAAATTGCTGAATATGATATAATTAAAAAAAAATGTATTCATTGATTCATTCATTAACTTAGGGCATTGGAAATTATATCATGGATTTATATTTTTGGAACTGAATCTGAATCTTTGAACGCTACACTCGATGAAAGTATAAAATTTTTAATTTGGCAGTTTAACTGCATTTAATTAAAAATTGTTCAGTCGAAAAATGTTAGTAACTTCCATTTTATACGTCTAAATTATTGAGCATTTCAATACAAAATTGGTTAATTAGCAAACTTGTAAACTTCAATTATGAGAGTTGAAAATTCAAGAGTTTCCCTTTCAGTGCTTTAATTTGCAACTCGGTTTTTATTACTTGAAATGGACAAATGTTTTGCTTTAGAGTTTGAATTTTTAAACTTCATAGACCGAGAGAAATGTTTGCGAAACGGGAAATGACCGGGAATTTTTTCTTCGATTAAAACGACCACCCTGTTTTTAAGTTAAACTTTGATTATAAAATAAGATAACCATATTGACTATAAGTGAAAGAAATTAATTTGTTGAAGTCACTGCTTGATAAAAGCGCCGCTCTAAGAAATATGTAACTGTTTCGACATTTTTTTATTAGAGATGCGGAAGATAGCCTTATAAGGCCATTGAAATCAACCTCCTATTTCCTTCTCTGATTGGTAGAAGCGATTCAGGAACTAAAGGTCCATGGCGTTATCCTTTCAAGTATTACTATTATTGTTATTTACTATCATTCACTATTTTTTAATAATTATTTATTATTATCCTCCGAAATAAAGTATTTAAGCCATATTTTCTTTCACAAATGTAAAACGTAGGTAACTTATTATTGAAACATGAAATTTTTGTAAATCATGCAACGACCCTTCAGTCAACAATCAGTCGCTAATCAAGTACTATTGTTACTATTGTTACCTCCTCTAAGCAAAGATATTAGCTCTAAGGACCTGTTCAAGTCTTATGTAAAGCACTGAAGGGGGAGGGGGAGGGAAATTTTTGGGGATTTGCGTTCCAGAATACTTAAGTTGTCTCTTATACAAAAGAAAATATTGTTAACTTTAGTTATTAATAATTTAACCTATTAAAAATTAAAGTTTTTGTAAATGCAAACAGTGTATTGGAGATACAATAAACATATATTCTTTTACCGAAAACTTATTTTTTAATTACTGTTTGAAATAGTAAAATAGAGAATATAGTACATACAATATAATTAAAACAAAATTCTCTGGTCACTAGGAATTGAAAAAAATGTCTTTAAATTATTTTTTTTTCTGTAAAATTTATTCAAAAAATAGCTTTCTTTAATTTCACAGATGTGGGCATTCATTTCAATAAATTTTGCAGAAAGTCGTAAAAATAACTTTTGAACGTTTGAAACTTTTTTTCTTCTTAGGTATAGCAAAGCCGTATATATGTATACATATAACTATTAACAATTCGATATCTAATTCATTTTAATGTTTGTTAGTTATTACATATATTTAAAATGTCTAGCTCCGATTTTACTTCTTTCAGCAGGCGCGTACCCGATTGAAAACAATTAGGCACATTTGGAATAGAGTTATAACCTCTACTCACGATAGAAATCAATTGAAATTGATTAACAGAACGGTGTTCAATTGATTATTTCTAGAAGGGATGTTTCATGGCGACCGTGGACAGAAAAAGCTAGCAACTCAATTTTGTTTCAGGTCATTTTCTCACGAACTGATTATGATCTTCAGTTATGTTCGCTCTCTTGATCAATGTTAAAATAGAAAAACAATTAAATTGCTTTTAATATTCGTTTACTCAATATGGGAACGTTCCATTGGGACCTCAGGGGAACCTTTCGTGATTGTTATTTTTAACAACAATCATCTCGTAACCCAGTGGGCACAAACGTTAAAGAACGTCCTTAAGGGTTCTGGTTCAATCCGACTTGGAACTTTTTTTTGTATAGGTACGTCACTGACTCAAGATATAATTTTTTTAAGTATTTTAGAACGAAAGAAAGAAAACCTGTCAAATATTTGGGGGTTTGCGAGATCCTCCGATTAACAAAATGTAAAGAAATTAAGCCTTTTGCTGAGGCAATTATTATTTTTACTAAAATGATAAATTTTCCTAAATGGAGCAATCTGCAGATAGCAAAAGACAGCATTTGAACCCCAGCAAAAAGAAACAGAAAGTATTGATACGAATTGGATTGAAAAGACTAAGACACCCTGAAAATCCCGCTTTGCGACAATGACACATTGGACCTATGTGTCAATGCGTGTAAATTCGTGAAGATGGTATTTCAATTTCAAATATTTCTATACGTAAAAATACGGTGCAAAAGTTCAGAGTAAGCGAATACACTTCAATGCGTCAGCATGTAAATTTCAGGGCGAATTTCAGCAAGTGCTGATATATACAATTTGATCCGTAACAGAAAAACCAACGTGCGGGGCATATGGAATTTATTGTAAATGTTTAGTAAATTGCTCCTAGCTCAGTGGCGGATACACGGGACTGATACACGAGGGATCGCGGTTTCAAGTCTCGATGCATGCACTTTTTATTAACTTTTTTTTAATTGAGCTTGACCACGCATTCATATGAATTCACACGCATTCAATTCGCGCTGTCTCACTTCATCTAAATGCGTCTCAGTACGTTTAAACGAATTAGAAAACGGGATTCACGCGCATTACAAAAATGTTAATTCGCCCCAATCCGTATCAATTCTTTCTTTCTTGCTGGGACGGCGAGAACCGTTCGCAAATTTATTTTCTCACTCACAATTCTGACATCACAGAAGCATTCTCAGGAGCTATAATGTATTAGAAAACCCACGACTTCATGATGGTGAACCTAAATTTTGCGAAGTACGTCGCGAAATGGAGAAAAGTGGGTAAAAATTTGAGATGTTCTGTGCATGTGAAGACCATAAGACTGTAGTTGTAAGCAGCACAGCAAACACGACATTCAGGCCTTCTGTCATATCGTGCTCCGAATCTGCGATGCTCTAAAGTACGAAATCAGTGATGCAAATGCAGGCGCCTTTTGCTACTGCGCTTAAGTTCGGGTTGCGCACTGGTCGGCCGTAGTTGGCGCGCAATTCAAAATTGGATCTTTTGTGAATACATAAAAAATATTAAGAACATTATAAAAAATTATTTTGAATTACTTTTTCAATAAATGTCTTCTGAAATTAAATGTTTTATGAAAGATAAGTTATTCTTCGGAACTGCTCGAACTTGATTGGCTAATCAAGTCTTTTTTTCAAAAACCCGGCAGGACGGAAAGCCAAATCAGATTGGTATTATCTCCATTGTCCCTATTGATGTTATTAGGATGTTTTGAGATTCCTATTGCTTCTCTAGGTTTTCTTGCAAAAATATTGTACGTTTTTGCGATGACGGTTGTTTTGTCAAATAAAATGCTATGTCCGGTTTCAATATGATGCTCAG
>JAABKJ010011590.1:0-10710 GCA_011634705.1 Andricus grossulariae
GAGAGCTGCAACGACTGTACCCAAAATATTCGGTACGAGTAATTGTCCTTGTAATAGGTGCTCTCGGAGGTGCGAAACTATCACTGGTTCGTAACCTTAGAGCACTATTGAAATCATAGTAAGCTCACAAGAAAGGTATAATCCTATGACATCCGAAATGACATCATGTGAAATGAAATGCAATCGTTGCTGAAAATTGTTCTGATTCCAGAGGGACTGAGCCCTCGATACATGGCCATTACATGCCTACAAACTTGAAAAGGGGTATTTAAGGTTAGTTTCTACGGCTCGCACTAAAATCATACGCTCATCAATAATGTCCCTTTTCTCGCCTTTAGTGCATAATATACTATTAAGCTTACAACAATTGAAATTACTTTTTGACAACATGATACAATTTTCAGCAAACCAAATTTTCAAACCTACAAAAACGAATTTATTCATAGATAGTTAAATCATCAAACTGAAAAGCTCAACTTAGAACAACAAGGTCATTTTAAACCAATGAAGATGCAGTTTTCGCCATGTAGTAGAACTTGAACAAATGAATTATTTATTTCCGCAGAATCAAGTTCGCAGTCAAGAAGAGCCCTGATACTCCCAGCCCGGATCGCTATTGCTCTTTTCCTTCTCATCGTGAACTTCAGGCTTCTGAGGACAATCCTCTTCGTGCCAGTGCCAGGTCACCTCGTGGAAGGCCTCCTTCTCTTGAAGTACTTGGATAAGCACCTGAACAACTTGGATAAATTCGGCTCATTCCTCGCACAAATGAGAACACACAATTCGAATTTCGAAGAGACGTTTTTCCTGCTGGTATACCAATTAGATGGCGAACAGAAGCAAAAAGGTTTAGTCCTGTCCCAACTGGAGAAAACATTGTATTATCGGATTTTCATGGTGACATTCTTGAAATATTAGAGTACAGAGGTATCCCTTGTGCGATATATACGAGACATAGATCTAAGTCAAGAATAAAAATGAATATGATAAGCGGCACAGTCGATAAAATGACCCCAGATGAAATGAGAGATTGTCCGAATGGATTGTTGATAATAAACCTAATTCTTTTTCTTCTTCCGATAGACAGCGTTCACCTTCACCGGATTTCACCTCAGGAGCCACCTCTTCATGCCGGGTCTAGGTCTTCTCCGAGCAGGCCTACTTCTGACTTGTACTTGGGCCAACCCGAGAATATATTGTATTATCAACATCAAATGATGACGTTTCCACAATATTTGATCAAAGTCATATTCTTCTTGGAATATATAGCACAGAGAAAGCTCATCCGCGAATAAAAATTAATATGATAAGCGGTGCAATTATTAATTTGACTTAAGATCAAATGAGGGATTGCTTAATAGGCAAAAGGCACCCAGTCCGCTCAAACGGTTCCATTAAAACTTTTGCAAATTACGATTCACTACAGTCCGAACGGAATCTTGGTTCTTCTTCTTCTGCCAGAAAACATGCACCTGACCGGATTTCTTCTCAGGAGGCTTCTACTCATGCCAGGTCTAGGTCTCCTCTGGGCAGACCTTCTTATTAAGTGCTCGGAGATGCGCTTAATGACATCAGATCAAATTAAGGAATGTTGTGTAGGCAGATATTAACCAAGCTTCCCACACCTTTTTATAAAAATTGTTGCAAATAACGATTCACTGCAGACTGTATGTCATTAGTTCAATAAAAAAATGGTTTAATGAAAAATAATAATCCTTGTAACCCAACTTTGGATTAGGATTATATAAAAACATTAACAAATCATTGTATTTTTTTTCGAATTTTCAATTGAATTGTTATTTTTTCAAACTTTATGTCAACACAAATAACGATCAAATGTTGATTCTTTTCACTGTCTTCTATTATTTGGTAAACAACTTTCCTACACTCAGTATATCTAGGATTCAATGGCCAGGTGCGTGTGTGTGTGTGTGTGTGTGTATGTGTGCAAGCAAAAAAGGATCGATGAGTTATATTATTTGTTATAAAAAGATTATAATATGAAATATTATCATAATATTATCATTGATTATTAATTTTTAAAGTAATATTTTGGCGATAATATTACTTGCTTCCTTCGACAACGTGAATTAGATCATGAAAATTTATATTTAATTGAATATTAGAGGATATCATTGAATTGTATAGGATTTATTTATATTTAAAGGGGTTCTGAAAGATTTGATAAGACTTCATCGGATTCTATGGGAAATGCAAATCAGTTTTTTCATAGTATAAAAAATATACCCTGAGAAAAAGAAATATTTCGTTCTGAGACGTGTATTTTTTATGTTATTTTATCTTGAGGAACTCAAGTAATTTTTCTGCTGAATGGTAAATATATTATAATTTTACATTTGTCATTAGCACAGTTTCACTAGAAAGGTTCTCTTTTGTGAATAACCTCAGCAGTTTCATAATCAGACACAAATAGAGATAATAGCAATTTCAATGATAATGAAAAATATAAAGCCGACTCTCTCTGAAACGTAAAAGATTATGTTACTTGTGAGATCAGTATGGACAAATTTAAGAAATTTTTTTAAGTAACTGTTACGTCCTAAGGGTCGAAACTGTTCTACACTATTTTTTATTTTCACTTTCCTGATTTATCTGCAGAGCAAGTTACAATTTATGAGAATATTTAAGATTGCTATATTGTTTAGAATAATGATTCGATATTTAGAAGAAGAAAGTAACGACGATGAATTCTGCTTTTCCCTCTGTTGTGTTCCTCAAAGAAACATAACTTACCTATTGGAGGAAAAGAGAACACAGTCAAAAATTAGAAGAAAAGAATATAAGTGACCATAAATCTTAACTAGAAATTTCGTTGTATGATAGAAATTGACTTGCAAGTGGTCTCCTCGATAGTGTTCCTGGTCTGGAGAACCTTATTGGGAAATTCGTACTGGAGAACGAGACAAGAACTGAATTGGAAAACGAGACGGAAGCTGTACTGGAGAACGAGGCGATAACTGTACTGGAGATCGAGACGAAAATTGTACTGGAGAACGAGACGATAACCTTAGTGCATGTACAGATGGCAGGGTCAATGCCATGCCGCTTTGTTTTTGGGTAGCATCAGCATTCAAAAGATACGTGTAAAAATGTTATGACCTTCGGTTCAGTCGTTGTCTAGATATTGAAGGTAAAGTGACGCTGCATTTGTTTTTGTTTAAAGAATGGATCAACCTGAGTTTCGTGTGTTAATCAAACACTGTTTTTTAATGTCAAAAACACTCTTCAAGCTCAGCAATGGCTTAAAAAGTGTTACCAGGAAAAGTGCCCATCGAAGGCAACCATTTGCCGATGGTATGCAGATTTTAAACGCAGTCTAACAACCACCAAAGACGCGGAGCGCACATGTCGTCCAATTGAGGTGTCAACGCCCCAAAACATTAAGAAAATTCGGGAAAATATTTTGTCCCATCGAGAAGTGAAGTTGCAAGACATAGCTGACATCCTAGAGATATAAAAAGGCACCGAGTTCAAGATTGTGCTTGAAAATTTGCGTATGAATTTTTTTTCAGTGTGTGCCGCGTTTGCTGTTTCAGCAAGACAATGCACCGATCGAGAAGTGGAAGAAAACGATGGTGAAGTTCAACGATTTAAGATTCGAATTCCTGTAGCTGCTCCCATATTCACCAGATCTGGCCCCATCTGACTTCTCCCTGTTCGCAGATCTCAAGAAGATGTTCTAGTGGGAGAGATTAGGCTTCGATAATGAGGTTATAGCCGCAACTAATGCCTATTTTGAGGCCGAAGACAAATCATGCTTCAAGAAAGGCATCGAAAATTAGGAAGACGTTGAAAGGATTGTATCGCTATGGAAGGAGACTATGTTGATGAATAAAGTCGAATTTTGGAGAAAAAACATTTTTTGACAGGTTAGTCCCAGGACTTAATGAACCATGTGTATATATCTCTCTATTAAAATTATATAATTATTTAAAGTTGTTGTGACCACTTCTTGATTATAAAATTCCACTTTCTGCATGGTTGAGAAATGGAAACAAAAAAATGCAAGATTCTCTGAATTAAAGTTGGAAATATCGACGAAAATCGGACGGTCAAATGGTGGCTGCATGCTTTCTTCTATTTTGTTCCGCACGTTCTTTACGAAAGGTGTGAATTTGAAGCATGCTTCCACATTTTTCAATATAATTCAAAAAGAGGTAAATATTTTATTATGTTCTTGGTCTCATTTCGAAGAAGATATTCCAGGCTTCAATTTATCAAAGTTTAAATTTTTTAAATTCAGTTTCCTGAAGCATGGCGCAGAGGGACCTAATCTATCTTTGAGATTACCATGAAAAAGAGAGTCATGTATGTGAATTTAATTTTTAGAATTAGATGTAGATTATGTTTGAATGATTTAGCGATGTATCTTCGTCCGCTGTTGTTTTTTATATTATGTAAAAGTTTAAATGCAAGTAGTTGATCAGTCATTTTTATTTTGTTAACTAAGTATCGAATTGGAATATAATTGTATGCATTACTGGTAATAATGTTTTAATGATTCAGCGATGTTTCTCGATGCAATGATGTACAGACATGGCCGAGAAATGAGTATTTGAAATAATTTTTAAAATTATATCTGCATATGTCTTGATTGCTTACCACTTTATTTTGATACGCTGTTATTACATAACAAAATCAAACAAAACCAAGCGAAATCAGTCATTGAATATACAAAGTCTTTATAATTACAGTCTCTAATCGTGGAGTACCGTATAGTTCCCAAGACATTATTATAAAACCTACAAACATAATTAAAAAAATCATAATACTAAATAAATTAAGACTCTGTGAGTTTCAAAAATTTTGTAACGTCATAAGAGAAAGGTGCGATACCTTAGAAAACTAAAAAGGTCACTCAAAGTTAAACATTTCAGAAAAAAAACGGCAAATTTCTAGTACTACTACGCATACATTTTGAATGTTGTTTTCTCAGAATAATCATATAAAAAAGTACTATAAAAAGTGGTCAATAACAAATTTGTAGATATTTGTTAGGTACGCAATTGTTTTTTCATTTTGTTTTTTCAGTATCTGGCATAGTTTGCCTGCAAAATATATTTTTGATTTTGTATTATTTTTTGTGCTATCAAAATTTGAAGTTTTGATTTTCTGAATTAATGTAAAAAGTTGTTATGATAATATTGTAGGTCTTTCAAAAAGCAAATTTTTTCTTGCCTTGACTTTTTTTCATAAAAAAGTAATAGAAATAAATTGTTCAAGTTTCTGAAAAATATAAATAGCCGGACATAGCATTTTCAGAACTTGAAAAAAAATTGTCTACGTAAAATATTTTTTTTTCGGAATCAGAGGGTCGCGAAATGTGGAGATTCAAAGAAATCCGTGATAGTCAGTTTTCACATAAAATTCTGTTCTTCAATTATTAATGGTCAGGATCAATTAAAAATTGGCCAGGGAAAAATCAGAGCATTTTTAAAATTGGTTTTTTCTGATATCCTAAAATAATATTCTTGTTAGTAATTTTTACATCCTGATCATGAAGTGAAGATATTGTCTTTATCTGAAAACTCAATATTGCGGATTTCTTTGAATCACGACCCCCTAAATCCGTAAACCCTGGTTTTTTTCGACTGTATCCGTCTATCCTAGTTGTCTTTTGTATACCGGATAATCTTCAAAAGACTAATCGGATAAGGTTGCAATTTAGCAAATGTTTTCAGAGAGCACAAAGAAAGATGGGATTCGTTAAATAGCTATTTTTGATGAAAATTCGGAAAGTTGAGGTTTTTTCAAAATGGTTGAAACCTTTTTTTTCGAAATCTAAAAATTGTATGTACAGCTATTTGCAGTACTCAATAACTCAAACAATTGATCTTTATGACTTTTTAGTTGAAAATAGAATTATCAGATACGCACGATATAAAAAAAGTCAAGAAGAGAAAAAAGTTAATGTTCGGAAGCACTACAGGATTATCATAACAATTTTCCAGTGATTTAAAAATCAAAAATCCAAATTTTTATCACACAAAAAATAATCAAAAATTCCATTTAGCGGTCACACTATGCAAGATACGAAAAAAAATAAGTTCGCAAAAATTGTGCATCCAAGAAAGGTCTGCAAATTTGGTAATAGCCACTTTCATATGGGACACGTAGTTTTTGTTTCAATTATAAAAAGTAACATTGAAAAATGGAAATAAAAATATCTGGACAAATGACACAAGCTACAAAACAAATACTAAGAATGAAGTTGTTAACCCCAAAAGAGCTACAGATATTATATCGCTCATCTAAAAAATAGCTACTGTTTCGAATAGAATTAAGTATTTTCAACGCTTATTAAATGAATTTTATTAAATAAGTATCAATGAATACAAGTGTACCTTCTTTTTCTTCAACAAAAAATAATGTAAAATAATCTCAGTCTCGAAGAAGAAAGTCATCATGTTTATAGCTTCTCGTTTTATAAGATAGTTCATTCTTTTATGTATTAGGCGATAATCATTCCAATTCTAAGATGTATAGATTAAGTTGCTCTAATTCACCGGATATTGCTATACTAAGAATGAGTTATAAAGTATCTCCTTGTGCGAAACGTGAGCCTGCGTTTAATTTTAAAGAAAACGTATTTAAATGTAATGCGACAACATCCTGGCAAAATCTAGAGGTTTTCCTAGCAGCAGAGTAAATTGATTTACGTGCGCGGATCGACATATGCACTCCGATACACTCTTTTCAAATTTCTGAAATCGCAAGAAATTATACGAAATATTCCCAAATTATTTGACTGAAACTTTGTGGATGAAAGTAACTAATTATATCGTCAATATATTTCCCTGAAAAAAAAAAGTTGACATACATTTTTAAAGAGAAGCATTTCTAAAATCCATTTTACATATCAGTTGAAAATTCAGTACAAACATTTTATGAGAAAACAGAATCTGAAATCAGTTAGAAATTGGTTTCTACAAATTAATGTAAACTATATTATCTGATTTTGCTCTCGCCCCACGGTATCTGTCGTTGCGCGTGGATAAGGCTACGTAACTGCATTAAAAAATTAATATATTCAAAAGTAAGAAACTGTCATTTAGTTTCGCTGTCGATACAGAAAATAATACATTAGCATTTGATTTTTTTATTTCTATTTTGATCCGACTACAGATTACTAACGATATTATATCTTATTTTATCTTTTTCATATTGTAATAATGATACGCACACTGTAGATAATCTTCATTTGAAACAACTTCATGGAACCAACGTGGGAAGATTCGGTACCGTCTGCCCACATGACATTTGCTCATTTCCATTGCGTTCATATCTTCAATTTCACTGCTTATCATGTTTACTTTTATTCTTAAATATTTTATACCACACCCATATATTCCACGAAGAATCCCACTATACTTCAATATTGCGAAAACGTCATCACTGGGTGTTGATAATACAATATGTTCTCCTGTTGGCACAGGCACATTTTTACTATCTTCTAAATTTAATGAAATTTGTTTATTAGCAGGAAAAACATATCTTCCAAACTCAAATTGCTGGTTCTGATTTTTCCAGGAAATGAGCCGAATATATTCAAGTTTCGCTAGTGCATATCAAAGTACTTCATGAGTAGGAGGACTCTCCGGGGAAGGAATGGCCCTGTCACGAACAGGAGACTCCTGAGGAGAAGCCCGTTCAGGTGAAAGCTGTCTGGCAGAAGGAGAAGAACCAAGATCACGTTCGCCACTGGGATTTCCTCCGTACTGTAGTGAGTCGTAACTTGCTAAAGCTTTGATAAAATGGTTTGGGAAGATTTGGCGATTTTTGCCTACTGGACAATCCCTTATTTCATCTCGAGTTAAATTATTAACTACGCCGCTGTTCATATTTATTTTTATTCGCGAATAACTTCCATCTTTTCTATATATTCCAAGAAGAACTTCACTATAATCCAATATTGCGAAAACTTCACCAGTAGATGTTGATAATACAATATGTTCTCGGATTGGCACAGGCACATAACTACGATCATTTACTCGCAATCTAATTCGTTTATCGGTAGGAAAAACGTATCTTCGAAATTCAAATCGCACGTTCTGATTTTTGGAAGAAATAAGCCGAACATATCCAAGTTTTTCTATTGCACATTCAAGTACTCGATCAGAAGGAGGCCTTCCCGGGGGAGAAATGGACCTGGCACGAAGAGGAGGCTCCTGAGGAGAAGTCTGGTCAGATGAATGTTTTCCGGCAGAAGAAGAAGAAGAACCAAGATGACGTTCGCTGCTGGGATTCCATTCATAATGTAGTGAATCGTAACTTGCCAAATCTTTAATAAAACTGTGCACAATTGGGTGGGATTCGCCTACTGGACAATCCCTAATTTCACCTGGAATCAAATAATTGATCGCGCCGCTAATCATATTTATTTTTATTCTTGAGTGATTTCTAACCCTCCTATATATTCCACGAAGAACGCCGCTATACGCTAGGATTGCAAAAATGTCACCATTGGGTGCTGATAATACAATATGTTCTTGGATTGGCACGGACCCATAAGTATTTATACCTGTTCTCCAATTGATTGGTTCAACAGCAGCAAAATTGTAACTTCGAAATTCGAATTGAAGGTTCTGATTCGTGCGGGAAATGAGCCGAATATAGCCAAGCTCTCTAAGTGTATATCCAAGTACTTCAAAAGAAGGAGGCCTTCTAGTAGGAGACCTCGACCTGGCACGAAAAGAAGGCTCTTCTGTAGAAGTCCGCTCAGGAGAATGTTGTTTTCCAGGAAAAGAAGAAGGAGGACCAAGATTACGTTTGCTATGAGGATTCCCGTCGGACTGTGAACTGCATTCTGCAACGATAAATAGAAGATTCATTTTTTACATTCTCATCACAGGAGATGTTAGATTTGTGTGCAATTCGACCCTTCCCCCTTTGTATGCCAAATGTCCACGTTGTGAATTCTTCGGAACCCAAACAAAAAAAATCAAATTCTCGCGAATACGGTTTTCTGTGTGTGGGCGTGTGTATATATAGCTAGATTTTTAGTCTGTTTAGCACGATGACTTTCGAAAAAATTGACAGACTGGATTGACTATTGGTATACGTTTTGAGTGTCCCAGACTGAAGGACAAGTTTGCTACGGTTTTTTTGCTCTTCTCAAAATAGATAACAATTTATTCTTCTGACTTTTTTTGAATAAAAAATTACCAAAATTATAGCATTTAAAAAATTCAAAAAAAAAGGAAATGAATATTTTAAGCCAGGCAGCGTACGATATGAGTCTACAGAAAAAAAACTTTGATTTTTTAACACCCTACAATATCATTATAACAACTTTCTGAATTCTCTTTAAAAATCGAAAATTCGAATTTGGATTGCAGAAAAAAGTAATGTAAAATCAAAAAGTCAATTTTTTAATTGAACTATACAAGTTACAAAAAAAGATGAATAGACAAAAACTGTACATTGTCAACAGATCTACAAATTTCTTATTTATTACTTTTTAATAGGGGACGTAGCTTTTGTGTGAGCGTGATAACAGCATTACTATAGGAAAATTGAATTTTTAGAAAAACTACACAAGCTACAAAAAAAAATTAACAGACAAAACTTGTTCGCGAAAAAAAACTACAGATATTTGTTGATAATTTCCAATAGGATGCGTAGTTTTCGTTTCACCCGTGAAAAGTAACATTGACAATGAAAAATAAAATTTTTGAAAAAACCATGCATCTTGCGGAAAAAAATGAATCAAAAAAACTTGTGAATTCAAAGAAGATTTACAAATTGGTTTCTGATCATATTTTGTTAGGACGCGTCGTTTTTGTTCTAATCGTGAAAAATAAAAGAATTACATTTTGTGACAATAATCTTCTAAAAATTTTCAATAGGATGCTCAGTTTTTGTTCTAATCGTGAAATCATGGCATTCAAGGATCCGCATATTTATTTTAAATTGTAAAAATTACATTAAAAATGAACAAATTGAATTTATGGAAAAACGACACAAGTTGCCGTGAAATGTAAAATGAAATAGTACATTATGTAACAAGGGGCAAAAGGAGCAGATTTTTCTTGCGAGCAGTAATCACCTGAGGGACAAATCTACTTTCAGCTCGTGTTGCATATGGTATTTTAAGACACTTTCGACCGTGGCCATCTTTTGACCCTG
This sequence comes from Andricus grossulariae, assembly GCA_011634705.1. NCBI lineage: Eukaryota > Metazoa > Arthropoda > Insecta > Hymenoptera > Cynipidae > Andricus > Andricus grossulariae. Next base: position 10,150 of record JAABKJ010011590.1, read on the forward strand.
AAAATAAGAGCGAAAGAGGCACATATTTCTCGTAAGCCGCATTCGCAAATTTTACTTTTGCCCAGAAAATTTTACTTTCGTCCAGAAAATTTTACAATTTTCTCGCAAATGCGGATTACGAAAAATATATGCTACTTTCGTTCCTAGTTTACGGGGAAAAAGGTGGCTATTTCGGTCGTGTGTAGAATCAATTTTTTTTTATAGTTTGCACACTTTTTTATATCAAAAACAAAACAATAAAAATACGGCTGTTCGAATACCAATGCATATTTTAAATTGTAATAATATAAATTTATTATAATGATACACTCTAGTGTGGATGGGAATACAATTTATCGCGAAATGGGGAACTGATAATGAAGTAAGCACGATCAATAAAATTTGTAATTTATTTTGCAATCTCTGAATTAGCAGTCAAAAAACCGAAATCTCATTTTCAAATAAGACTTATACCCTATTTCAGTCTAATACCTTCAGGTATTATTATGAGAGAAGTTTTAGGCTCCGGAAGCTACGATCATGGTTCCTTGAAGCAACCAATCCCGACGCAACTGGAACGTG
>JAABKJ010011591.1:0-10710 GCA_011634705.1 Andricus grossulariae
GAGTTTGATAGCGTAGCGTCGATTTATATTGTTTAGACCTAAGTCTTTGAACTTTTTAATTTATGAACATTTTTCATTTTGCATGTTAATGACCGGGTAAAACCCGTAAATTGTTTTCCTCGATTGAAACGGTCACCCTGCTTTTTTGAAGCTCCAGCGGCTTCAACGAATATTTACATTCTAATCAATTGTATTCTTCTTTATATATTGCAAAATAAAGTAAAAATTTCATTCTTAATTATTATTTTATTTTAGTTACCTCACGGACCTTGTTATATATCAACATTGCGTGAATTTAGGTGATTTTAGAAAAAACTCGAATAATTAAAAATAATATTTTGAAAAGATTCACAAAAATAAGAAAAAAATGTAGCATTTCGAAGATTTCGAAAAAAATTTCAAAGGCTTTTAAGGGATTGGAAGGGCATCAATAAAATACGAAAAGCTTTCTAAGGCAGTTGTCCAGCCAAAAAATCAGATATCTGAAAAAAAAGTTTTGCATGATTTTAAGAATTGCAGTGATATTCTCATTTCTATCTTCCCGAAAAAAAACCTCATCTTCTATAAAAAAAGTTGAAAACTTGCGAAGAATAATTATCTTAACAATGGGTTTTGTTATGTGATTTTTAATTACTGTCTCCTTTTACCAACTTCTTTGGAATTATTAAGTTTTAATAAATCATGACTCATTATTTCAAGTAAAGCGAGACGTGGGAGAGCGGGAGGCGGTCAGCGTCTAGCATAATTGAGGGGGGATCTCTGGAAGAGGAAGAGAGACAGCCAAGAGTGTCCAGAGGAAAGCGCAGTAGAGAGTCCGTTCAAGAGAATCGTAAGAACACGTAGGCCACCTCCCCAAAAAATGGAGAGGCAGTCGGAGAATGGAAGTAGATAATAGGGGGAGAACGAGAAGAAAGGATAGAGAATATGGTTGAAGAGAAAGTGGAAGAGCGTAGAAATGAAAAGGAAGAGAGGGTGGGGATAGGGAAGGGAGTTGAGAATGGGGAGAAAAAAGAAGGCAGATAGAAGAAATGATATTGTGATAAGAGGGTTGAAGCTAGAAAGCGAGAAAGAAATCGTGGGTGTGGAAGCGCTGCCAGAAGTGAAGAAGAAAGGAAGGGCTAGTGGGGTGATTATAATGGAAGTTAGGGATGGATTGGAGGAAGAAGTGTAAGGAAAGGGATGGGCGGGGGCTACGTGCAAATGAGAGGAGCACAGATAGGAGGGGTAGCGTGTAATTTTGTGAGATTCTAAGGGACTGAATAGAGGCGAATGATATGGTAACAGGGGACGAAGAGGGAGAATACACATGTATAAGTAAGGTGGGGGTATCCGTGATAGACTATATAGTCATGTATATGCAAGGATGGGAGAAGACGGAGAGATTCGCAGTAGAAGGGAGGATAGAATCAGACCATCAGCCATTAGTTGGTAGAGCGACGGAAGATAATGTAGAGAGAGAAGGCAGAAGCGGAGGAGATGATAAGGGGATCAAGGTTCAATGGGAATTACGGGTGTATTTTGTTAAGGGCAAGAGCGTAGTATTTGTGAGAAAAAGGTCGTCAGAGGCTTATAGCGTGGATGAGGTATGCGTGCATGAAGGGTTTTAATGGGTTTCGGTGTATTAGGGTGAAGAGAATGTGTGAATTGTGCGGGAAGGGTTATACAAGGTGGAACACTGGCTGGAAGATTGCAAGAGCGTGGAAAAAAGTGAGATGAAGAAGAAAAGCTTGTAAAGACGAGAGGCAAGGCCAAAGATGGGGACATGCGTGAGAGAAGAAGCGAGCAAAGTGGAGCAGGTAAAGCGATGAGAGCGAGCGGTCGTAGAGTGAAGGAAGCATTAAGGTGTGGATGGATGTTAGTTTCTAAGAACTAATTTTAAGACAAATTCTTTAAACCATGAAGGTTGTAAGCAAGGCAATTTTTCAGGGCCAAGTATTACATTTTTGGTGATAATTAATTGTTTTGGTTGAAAATTCATTTTTGTGGGAAAAGTTCAACTTCTTCTTTAAAAATTCATTTTTTTGATCGATGAATCATGATTTTAATCTTAAGATTCATCTTTTTGGTTGAAAATGTAACTATTTAGTTCAAAATGCTCTTTTTTTGGTTGAAAATTAATTAATAAAGTGGGAGTTGGATCTAGGTAAATCTAATTAAACACTTTCGTTCTCCAACCGTGAAATAAAAAATGTTTTAAAACATGCCTTGTTTCAAAAATATATGTCGGTCATAATTTAAAAATTGGAGACTCACTGCCTGATAAAGAAAAATACTTTTTACAAGTGAAAGAATTTTTCAGCCTTAAATTTTTATTTAGAAAAATCGAAAACTAAACAATTAATTTTCATACTTTAGATGGAAAGGTCCCCTGGAAATGGGAGAGGATATGGCTGAGGACTGGATGTCGCCTAAGTCACTCCACCCCAGAGATAACTAAGGAAATAACACTCAGAAATAACTAATCGAAATCTCTCAATATTAGTTATTAATTACCACGTGTACTTTGTAGAATATATTTTGTATTTGGGTATGATGTGCACAGTTAGAAGAGCTCAATCATCCGTATACGTCAAAATTTTTACAGGCATAATGGCACAAGCTTCAAACAATTTACATAAAATTAGAGATATATTATATAATACATCTATCATATTGTTAACACTTTTAATCATCGGAGAAACTGATTAATTTATTAATCAAAAATTTAAAAATTTAGAAATTATATAGGGCGTAATGTCACCTGGATAACTCACATGGAAAAAACAGTTGGAAATTTTAGCGCTACGAATGATTATTGGGGGGCAATTTTTTTCCTCTTGGGAAGTCAAATCCATATTCGAGGCGGAAAGTCGCTGCGGATCATATAACATGTAACTGCAAATATTGCATCTCCAAAGCAGCCGAGAAAAAAACAGAAACGATGTCAGCAGCCCTGCCTGGTCTCAATACCGATTATTAAAAACCATAACAAATGTATATTATTAAAAAATATATTGTTATAGAGACGCTCAATAAAGGAAAAATACATTAAATGTAATGTAATCACTCACAGAATTCCGAAATAAGATTTTACAGGAATCCCCCTGACTTTTCGGGGAAGTTTCCTGACTAAGGGTTGATGTTCTAACATCACAAAAAAATACTCCTGAATCAAAACCTGTTTAAATTCACCTGAAAAAACTGCGTAAATTTTTGTGAACCTTATAAATGGGAACTTTAAAAATTTTGAAAAATACTAGAAATTTATACCCTTATGATTGTTTGAGCAAGTTGCTCGGATAACTGCTTTTGTTCTAACATCCCCTTGTATATCCCCTCGCAGTCGGATTCGCTTGTATGAAGAACCACTAAATTCTATGCACCTGGAAGGATTCGGTAAATATTTTCTCTTCTTGTCCTTGGCAGAAAGAAAAATTTTTGAGAATATTTAAAGTTCTTGCCGCTCTGATTGTTTGAGGTGGTCCTCGGGCCATGGTTTGTCATCCTGATATCCCCGTTAACTCACGCATGCATTCAACCTAAATTTTATACAGCTGAACATATTCGGTGAATATTTTGTCTTCTTATCCTTGAGAGAAAAAAAAACAATATTTAAAAATATTCAAAGGTATTGCCTCTCTTATTTTTTGAGGTGGTCCTGAGGCTATGGCTTGTCATTATAGCACACTCTTCAACCCACCTACGCAGTACAACTAAATTCTAATAGCTTAAAAGATTGTGTGAATATTTTATCTTCTCATCCTTGCAGAAAAACAAAATTTAGAAAACATTTAGAGTTATTGCCTTTCTGATTGATTTTTCGAAAATAAATTTTCCGAAAAAATGTCATTTTTCCAAAGAATATGAAGAATAAATATTGATCAAATCTTTCCATCTCTAGAGAATTTAGTTTCCCTGCATGGGTGGGTTCAGGATGGTCTTAGGATGGCAATCCATGGCCTGAGAAATATCTAAAGAAATCAGAGATGCAACCATTTATATTTTTTTCGGAGATGGCACAGTTTTCCAAAGAATAAGATAAAGAATCATTTCAGAGAATCAATCAGAAGAATCATTTCATTGAATCATTTCAGCTTCATGGGAACGAATCTTACTTAGTGGGTGGTGTAAGGAGGATGTTAGAATAACATTCCATTGCCTGAGGACCACCTTAAAAAATAAAAGGGGCAATGACAAAGTACGGCCTAAGGAATATCGCGCCAGAAGTCCATTTAAATCGATTTTAGAGATTGATATTGAGACCAGGCGGCGCTGTTGATATAGTTTCTGTTTTTTTGCTGCTTTGAAGATGCAATACATAAGAAACTTCACATATTTAGCAAAAATTTTAACGATCCGCAGGGACTTTCCGCCTCGAATATGGGTTTGAGCTTCCAAGAGGCGAACAAATTGCTTCCCGATAAACATTTGTTGTGCTGGCATTTCGAACTGATTTATTCAGTTGAGTTTTCTAGCTTACATTACTTCCTGCAGTCCTAAACCTAAACCTTTTTTTCATGAGTAGAGAGAACTTCTACCTTTGGCGCTCCGATGACAAAATTTTATCCAACGTTGATCTTTTGTCAGAGAAGCACGTAAACCGGAATAACGTGGAACTCGTCGTAGAATTCCAAGTCAAAACTCCTTCAGACTGAAAATTCTAATTATTCCATTTTTTTTTTTAATATTTATCCATCATTTTTTCGCTGACAGGTAGTGAGAGGATTTTGCAGAATTTGTGAGGCAGGTGTGAGTGGAGTGTAAGGGTGGACGCCTAGGAGGTGAGTAGCGTTGCGTGAAGTGAATTGGGGAGATAAAAATTAATTTGCAGCGTAGGTGCGAGTTGCTGGGGCTGTGATGGGTGGAATAAATAGGGATGAAGGGAAAATTCAGATCAGTAGGCGGCAACAGCCCTAAAAGTCATCTGTCAGTTGCAAAAGGTACTGCATGGAGAGTTCCCAGTTACCGAATGTAACTAGGACGGTGCAGGCAGTGAAGTAGACCGGAAGGTCTACCACAAGTGAGGGGGAGGAACTCTTGAAGAGTAAGAGAGACAACCAACAGAGTCCAGAGAAATTTGCGGTATAGAGTCCGTTAAAGAGAAGTGTTAGAACACGTAGGTCACATCTAAAAAAAAATGGAGGGGCAGTCGGAGAAGGAGGCACTAGTGATACTGGTAGGCGTAATCAGGAAACTGAAGGAAGATGTGAGGGGGACCAAGCAGCCGATGGAAGGTATGAATGAGGGAGGTGAATGAGCTAAAGGAGAAAGTAGAAGAAGATGACAGAGGAGATTAGTGTATGTGACGAAAAAGATGCTTAAGAAGGTGGAGGGCAGGTCCTAAATGGAAGGATATGATAGATGGGAGGGCGAGAGGAAGGGAATTTAAGAGAAGGTAGAGAATATGATTAAAAAGAAAGTGGAAGGCGGTATGAATGTATTGGAGGAGAGGGCAGAGATAAGGGAAAGAGAAGGGCAATGGAGTTGAGAATGGAGAGACACGAGAAGGCAGACAGGAGAAATAATATCGTGAGAAGGGGGTTCACATGAGAAGGAAGTGGCAGTTGTGGAATTGGAGAGCTGGGAAGAGAAGCTGAAGGTAATGCAAAATAAAAATAGGATAAAGGATAAGGGAGAAGGGGGTGTTCATCGACCACGATTTGGTGAAGTAGTGAATTGCAGTGCAAAGAATGCTGAACGGCAGGGTTAGAAGAGAGAGTAGCGAGGGAAAAGCAGCAAAGGTAGGTTAACGTAAAAGAAAAGTAGATTAGAAAATGTTAGTGTGGGATGAGCAAAAAGAGGTATTAAAGGAAGTGCAGCGGAATTCGTGTCGTAGAAAGTAGGAGCTCTACTGGAACGTAGCAGGGGTAAAGAAGGTAAATGAGGGTTTCTGGAGGTACATATAGCAATTTGAAGTTGTGACACTAGTAGAGAAGTGGGTAGGGAGAAAGGAATGGGACAGAATAGATTCAAAGCTGCCAAGGGAGCATAGGTGGAGGCAACAGGAGGCGGTCAGAGTAAAGAAAAAAGGCAGGGCTAGTGGGGGAATAATAACGAGGTTAGGGATGGATTAGTGTAAGAAGTTCATAGAAAATGAAAGGGGTTAGCGCAAACAAGGGCAGTAAAAATAGGAGTGGTAACGCGTAAGTTTGTGACAGTGTACAATAAGGATGGGATGGAAAGGATTGAAGAAATCGTAAAAGACTTGCTGGGTAAAAAAGAGGAGGTTCTGGTAGTACTGGATGGTGACTTTAATGCGAGGTTGGAAAGGGGATGAGCCTGTACAGGGAAGAAGATGGCTTCGGGAGAAAATCGAAGGACAAGATAATAAATAAGGAGGGGAAGATTCCAAGAAACTGCATGGAGGATAGAGGCTCAGCGGTAGCGAATGGTATGGCAAGAGTGCGAGAAGACAAAGAGATTCTTAGTAAAAGGGAGGGTAGGAACAGGACCTCAGCCATTAGTGTCGTGGATGAGGAGGGAGAGCAGCGGAAGGCAAAGCGGGAAAGAAGTATCGATGGAGGAGAGAGTGAGCCAGACGAGGGAGGCGATAGAGAAGTATCAATAGCAGTTGAGGAATGTACACTTTGAAGGGGAATCAGAGAAGAGATATGGTAGGATTGGAGAGAGAAGTGAAAGGGTGTGTGCAAAAGAATGTATATAGAAAAAAGAAGAAAGGATTGGTGACGCCTTGGTGGGATGAGGAATGTAAAAAGATATAAAAGAAGGTGAAGAGGAAGTACATGAAGTGGAAAGAAGGAACTGCAAAAAGGGAGGAGTACGTTTTAATGAGAAAGGGGATCAGATTGATTTGTAAAAGGAAGGAACAGTAAAATGAGAAAGATCTAGAAGAGAAGTTGGGTAGTGTTAAAGAAAGAGGGGGGCGTGTCGAAGATATTGAATAGATTCACAAAACGTACAGTTCAGTCAGGGAGTTAATAAAGCATGGCTGTTTATTACACAAGAGGTATACACCGTATACGAAAGGAGATAGGGATAAGCAGGATAACTATAGAGGGTTCACGCTAATGAATACAGCGTACAAAGTCTACGCAAGAAGCAAAAAGACCTTAAAGGAGATGATAAAGAGGTTGGGAAGATACCTGGATAAGAATTGGTTAGAGCTGTATGCGGAAAAGTCCAAGGTTATGGTGTTCAGGAAAGAAGATGGAAGAGATAATGGAGGGGAATGTAGGTGGCAGGGAAAGGCGGTGCAGGAATTGAAAGTGTTTATGTACCCGGGCTTCTTGTTTCCGAGAAATGGGGGAGTCGATGGCCACATAAAAGAGAGTGAGCAGGGCGAAGGTGACGATGCGGTAGGTGTGGGTATAGGTGTAGGGAAAGATGTAATTTTATGAAGTCGATGTGTCGAGATTCTCATCCTGGAACTGAGTAATGAAATCAAAATATTCCATTTAATTATTAAAATTTGACAATTGTTAAACAAATCGAACTTCTCAACCAGGGCTAAACCCTGGAAATAAGACCGCCTAATAACGGAAGAGTTAAGTTTCAACTAGATTAAAGAGAAAACCAATTAAGGATGTATTTATGAGAAATTTACTGCAATACTTATTGTCAGCTTCGTTTACGATTTGTATTTTTTTTACCATATTGGATTTTGTACTGATCGAAGACATGTAAAATTTTCTACGTTGGAAACTCTTTCATTCTTTTATTAATTTGGCAAGACAAGGAATATTGGAAACGAATCAAAACTTTTCCGGGGATTGTCTGAAGGCGGTAAGCAAAGAAACGAAAGAAATTTGGAAATTTTTGCTGATTATCTCAGTGAACAAGTCACTTGATATCATTTTGTACGAACATAGCCTGTTACAGTTTCATATTTCAGGGAGGGAAACAGTTTTGTCAGTGCACTAGCATATTGTTCTTTTCTGTGTCAGGGAATGATACTTTCGTGTTTCATGCGCATCAAAGTGACGTTCTGGTATCGAAAAAATCTTGTCTCCTTCATATATCTGGATCAATTCAAGAGAAATGACCGCTTGAGGGTTAGAGGCAACATCTGCTATGCCTTGTTCTCCATTTGACATTAAAATGTTTACGTCAATATTAAGATAGAGTACGCTCTGTTTTGTAATATATTAGGATGTCGTGTTAGCTAACCATTCGACTGATTGAAAATCGGGACGTCAATTTTTATTTCAATGCGAATGCCAGTATCGGAGAAAAACGGGAAAGTATCTTCCTCGATAAGAGCACCACTCTAGTACGTAAAATATGAAGATATAAGATATAAGATTATAAAGAACTGCATTGAATTTGTCTACAAATAAAAGAATGTAGTGACAAAGTATTTTTATTATTTGCATATGAATTCGTTTTGAGTTTTGCGTCATTATTACATTTTATTTGACATGCTGGCGAACGTAACCTTCCATAAATTTAACTAAAATTCTTCAAATCACAAGAGTTTTGATTTTAAACATGTCATCAGGGTGAATAAACTTTATAATTCAATTATTTGGAACAGTTTCCCATGCTTACTTCAGTATACAGTATAATATTCTTGAGTGTAAAATGTGTCAATCGAATCGAATATTTTTTTCTTCAAAACGTAATTGAAAACCGCGGGTTAGTTCAGTATAGTCGGGTTCTTGTTGAACAGAGAAGAAACTGGGAAAGAGACTCGACAAGAACCAAGAACGACCGCCTTCTGCATCTTTCCCGCAAGTGTCTCATCCTTTTTGTTGACACGCAGGGATGCTTTTCAGGCTATTAACCAGTGAAACCTTGGCTTCATATCTCCGAGCAAATCCACGAATTGATCAGTGTGCAAAGTTCTACACCATCGACATTGACCGACATGAGATGAATGAGAATGGACTCTCTACTCTTCACCAGTGTGCGTCGCGTGGACATAGTGGGTGTACTGCACGCACAATCTGACTTCAGCTTTGCTCGGCCATCACGCGACAATCACCAATAATTGCCGAACGGAACTGACTCGATCCAGGGAGGCTGAGGCCCGAGATGAATTCGATTCATATTTGAACTTCGGTCATCGATCGCTTATAGTTTGCATTTTTGACAGCTACTTCTTAAGAAGAAAATGAGCCCAGTTTTGTATTTGAACTGTCAAGCGTTTGATCTCCAAATCCGTTTGTGCATTTTCTCCATTTGTGCTATTATAATGATTCACAACAAGTTAATTTTAATACTAGATTATTCAAACCTTCAAATTCCTGCAAGAATTAAGGTTATGTTTATAATAACCGTTTAGCCCTATGCCTTAGCGACAATTTTTTTCATTTTTTTTTCAGAATTATCACTAGGTGCGATATATCACTCTGAAGAATAATGAATTCAACTTACCAGGAAAACCGGGAATTAGCCCACAGAATCTTGAGCACCAGGAAATACTTTCACACTAGGCCGAAAAAGTGCCACTTAGGGTCCTTGTATCACAAGTAATTATTTTGACCCAGAATTCATCTCGCTTGGTGGAACATTCCCCTATCTGATTGAAAATATAATTGGTTTGTTGAAATGTAAACTATTTTCCTAAAACGGTATCTTGTTTCGTCGATAATTCAACAGTTTTGTTAACCATTCATCTATTCGGACAGAAAGTTCGAACTTCTGAATTTAAAATAAATCTTTTAATTTGATCATTCTACTGTTATAATTCGGATTCACAATTCATTTATTTTAGTTAAAATTCTTTTATTTGGTTGTAATTGACAGAACGAAACTTTTGAAATGTCGCCTTGTCACGAAATGTCACTAATTCTTGAAAAGTGGTAGCGGTCCTTTTTATCTTTTTTCAAAATGTTGATTTTATATGGTGCCTGTTGGGACTTAAAATTTGCATGGGAAAATGCATGGGAAAAAGTCACTTTTTAGTATTTTTCAAATAATTGTTCAGGATTAAGGAAAAGTTGACATTAAAGTTATAAGGCTTCTAGAGTACTTTCCAACGATGAATTTGACTTATCATACATATGGATGTGACGCCCCTAACACACCCCCGCGATGCCCAGCAAACAACCCTTAAATCGAAAAATGTACACTCTTCAGGAAATTGACTCTTTTAAGCAGTTTATTCTCCTTTCTTTCCGGAAATCAATACTATAGGTCTATTCGAATGCTTAAAAATGTTTTTGAGTTGATTTTTTATATTTATTTAGGTAAAGTATATTTGTTTAAATAATGTGTTCTTCTATAAAATTCGTTTTAAATCTGTTCTCTGAGATTGGAATGGCCGTTTATTATCTGAAAGTAACTTCATTCATTTCTTTATTTATTTATTAATTTCTTTCTGTTGTTCAAACAAATAATTATTAATAATTTGCTACTTTTTTGCAATTTGTGGTAAAAAAGTCAGCTTTTCTTGTGATAAACCTATATATTTTAATTTCAAGGTATCCCCTATACATTATCTCATGAATCCTAAATTGTTTAAACAAATTTAATTTGTTTGAACAAATTTTTGCCAAATTCGCCTAAAATCCTGTTTTTTGAGGTCGAACTGGCCAGCTGTTGTTTTGAAGTCACATTATTCATATTTACAAATAATTTCCATTGTTTGAATACTACAATTATTTTTCAACATTCCATCATTTAAATAATATGATGAGAGTTAAGCACATAAGAAGTATCGTGATTAGTTTACAAATAAAAAGTGGAGGTACGTAGACACTCCTTCACGTAACGTCACAAATTTGAGGGAAAGCATAAAGTTTGGTTGAAGTGGGAGAACTTACACTG
>JAABKJ010011592.1:0-10710 GCA_011634705.1 Andricus grossulariae
CGATTTTTCTATAAAACTTTCAAATTTTCAACAAAGTAGACTATTTAGTTGAAAAATTTATCTCTTTAGGTGGAAAATATTTTTTTTATCAAAAATTCAACAATTTTGTTGAAAATTCCGCGTTTTTGGTTGAATTGAATTTAATTTAAAATTAAAATATTTTTTTCTTGAAATATCAACTATTACATTTTTCATTGAAAATTCATCTTTTTCTGGTTGAAAATTAAAGTAATTTGTTAAAAATAAATTTTCAACAAAGTAGTTACTTTGTGAAAAATTTATTTTGTTGGTGAAGATTCATGCCTTTAGTTGAAAATTCAAGTACATATTTCGCTAAAAATTATTTTTTTTTGTTTGTTTCAAATTAGTTTTTGTAAACTCCAATATAAATTACTTGAATAAAAATGTATGTATTTTGTTGAAAACTCCTGTATTTTGTTGAAAATTTGTCTTTTAGTTGAATTCAACTGTTTGTAATTAAAAATTTGATTCAAATAATAACTATTATATTTTTCGTTGAGAGTTCGTTCTTTTTGTATTGAAAATTAATCTTTTTTGATAGATAAGTCATCTTTTTTAATTGAAACTGCAAAAATTTTTGGTTTATAAAAATGAATAAAAACTAAAATAATAGATAAAATATTAAAATGAAAAAAAATAGATAAAAACTAAAAAATAATTTGTTTTGGTTGAGGGTTTAAGTATTTCGTTAGAAATTCGTCGTTTTTGGTTGAATTCAACAGTTTTTGATCAAAATAAAAATATTTTTTGGTTGAAATATAAAATATTTTATTTTTCATTAAAAATTCATCTTTTTTGGTTGAAAATTCAACTGCTTGGTTGAAACTTGAACTACTTTCTTAAATTTTTTTTATATATTTTTTTTTGAAAATTCATCTCTTTGGTTGAAAATTGAACTATTTGTTTTTTTGTTGAAAATGCAACTGTTTGGTTGAAAATTAATCTGTTTTGATTGAGGATTCAACTGTTTTGTTGAAAATTCGTCTTTTTGGCTAGAAATGTTTACAATTTTGTAGAAAAATTCTTTGCAACATTTTTTTTCTTTAATTTACAAAAATAGTTGTTTAAAAAATGTATTATTATTTATGACTATCTTCTCTTAGATAAGTGCTAGAAAGTTGCGGTTTTTTCTGAAATGTTCAACTTTACCGTGCCTTTTTATTTACGAACAAATAATAAATAAACATTAGAGAGAAATATATTTTAAACAATCTATTTCTTTTTTGTGAATATATTTTTCTGAAATAAAACAGATATTTGAAATATTCTTCAAATTTTCAAAATTTAATACATTGTTCAAACAATTATGTTTGTTAACTTGCATTATTTACTAATTTACTAAGTAAAAAGTGGGTAAAAAGATAACGATTTTAGAACAACCTGTAACTATCTAGCATTATTAAAGAAGAAGATAGTTATAAACAATAATAATTTGTTAAATTTTTTTTTTTTTGCTAACTTAAATTAATTAGTAACTCACTCCAAGTAAAAAGTGTAAAACTACTTCATAATTTCATAAAAAGCCGGAACTTTCTAGCATTAATCAAATTAAGTATCATAAACAATTATGATAAATTCTTTAAATAATTAATTTGTTTAACTTTATTAATTATTTACCTCACTTTAATTGAAAATTGTACAAAAAGTGGAAAATTTGCGAAAAAACTGCAATTTTCTAGCATTATTCTAAGAGAATATTACCAATAATTAATTGTTTAAATAATTATGTCTGTTAACATTAATTATTACCTCACTCTAATTGAAAATTCGACAAAAAGAGGAAAATTTTCGAACAAACCATGACTTTCTAACTATATTCTAAGAGAAAATTGCTAAAACAATAATAAATGTTTTAAACAATTTAGGTAAACATCCAATTATGAGTATAAAGTAGAATTTTATGTATGAGAAAAATTTTGCATTTAAAAAACCGCAAAAAATCATAATTAGTGCGAAAAACTTGCAAAACCCATTGCTTCACTTATACGTTTTTTTGGGACCCTATAAAACAGACATATTTTTTTCGTATTCTGTGGTTAATTGTGAAGAGAAATGTTAAGTTTCAACTCGATTCACCTAATATGGACGGTTATGAATAAAATTTACAAAACCGTCTTTTTTTCTTATGGGAAATACATGTTAAACTTCATCGGGCTTGTGCCACCTATAAATATAATTTTTTTTTTCAAAACAAAAAAAATTGAATTATTTTCTTGTGGATTCGTACAAATTTATAAAATAGCTAATTAAAACAATTAATAATAATAATAATTGTCAAAAGTACATTTACCGCCAGACGACTTCTCTTGCCTGGGTATGCTAACATTAAAATTTGTTGTTTGTATCAATAATGATTGTTAACAAAATAAAATACTTTGAAATTTTAATTTAATTTTGAGTTTAGTTGTGGCTTAAGTATCATCTAAGTCCTTAAACAGGAGTACATATACCGCCAGGCGACTCCACTTCACTAAGCATGCTAAATTAATATTTGTTGCTTGTATCAATAACGATTGTTAACAAAATAAAACACTTTGCAAGTTTACTTTAATTGATGACCATCTATTTGAGTTTAGTTGTGGTGTAAGTATCATTTAAGTCCTTTAGCAAAAGTACATTTATCGCCAGACGACTTCTCTTGCCTGGGTATGCTAACACAAAAATTTGTTGCTTGTATCAATAATGATTGTTGACAAAATAAAACACTTGGAAAGTTTTCTTGAATTTATAAGTACTTATTTGAGTTTAATTGTAGTGTGAGTATTATTTAAGTCCTTTAGCAAGAGTACATATGCCACCGGACGCCTTCACCTCACTGGGTATGCTAAAATTAAAATTTGTTGCTTTTATCAATAATGATCGTTAACCATCCTTTGGCAAAAGTACATTTACCGCCAGGCGACTTCTCTTGCCTGGGTATGCTAACACAAAAATTTCTTACTTCTTCAATAATGATTGTTGACAAAATAAAATACTTTGAAATTTTACTTTAATTTTCAGTTTAGTTGTGGTTTAAGTATCATCTAAGTCCTTTAACAAGAATACATATACCGCCAGGCGACTCCACTTCACTAAGAATGCTAACATTCAAGAAAGTTTACTTTAATTTATGGCTAGTTATTCGAATTTAGTTGTGGTGTAAGTATCATTTAAGTCCTTTAGCATTAGTACATTTACCGCCAGACGACTTCACTTGCCTGTGTATGCTAAAATCAAAATTATTGATTTGTTATCAATCAATGTCATCAATGTCATCGATCAATAATTATTGTTAACAAAGTAAAACACTTTGAAATTCTACTATAATTTTGAGTTTAGTTGTGGTTCAAGTATCAACTAAGTCCTTTAACAAGAGTACATATACCGCCAGGCGACTCCACTTCGCTAAGTATGCTAAAATTAAAATTTGTTGTTTGTATCAATAATGATTGTTAACAAAATAAAACACTTTAAAAGTTTACTTTATTTGATGACTAGCTATTTGAGTTTAGTTGTGGTGTAAGTATCATTAAAGTCCTTTAACAAAAGTACATTTACCGCCAGACGACTTCTCTTGCCTGGATATGCTAACATTAAAATTTGTTGTTTGTATCAATAATGATTGTTAACAAAATAAAACACTTTGAAAGCTTACTTTAATTTATGGCTAGTTATTTGAATTTAGTTGTATTGTAAGTATTATTTAAGTTCTTTAGTAAGAGTACATATACCACCAGACGAATCCACCTCACTGGGTACGCTAAAATTAAAATTTATCATTTATATCAATAATGATTGTTAACAAAATAAAACACTTTGAAAGTTTACTTTATTTTATGACTAGCTTTTTGAGTTTAGTTGTGTTGTAAATATCATTAAAGTCCTTCAGCAAAAGTACATATACCGCCAGATGACTTCACTTGCCTTGGCATGCGAAAATAAAAATTTGTTGTTTCTGTTAATAATGATTGTTAACAAAATTAAAAACTTTGAAAGTTTAATTTAATTCATGAGCAGTTATTTGAGTTTAATTGTTATGCAAGTATCACTTAAGTCCTTCAGCAGGAGTACATATACCAACAGACGACTTCACTTGGCTGGGTATCCAAAAATTAAAATTTATTGTTTGTATCAATAATGATTGTTAAAAGAATAAAACACTGAAAGTTTACTTTAATTTATGATTAGTTATTTGAATTTAGTTGTGGTGTAAGTATTATTTAAGTCCTTTAGTAAGAGTACATATACCGCCTGACGACTCCACCTCACTGGGTATGCTAAAATAAAAATTTATTGTTTATATCAATAATGATTGTTAACAAAATAAAACACTTTAAAAGATTAATTTGATTTAAGGCTAGTTATTTGAATTTAGTTGTGGTGTAAGTATCATTTAAGTCCTTTAATAAGAGTGCATATACCGCCAGACGACTTTACCTCACTGGGTATGCTAACATTAAAATTTGTTGTTTGTATCAATAATGCTTGTTATCGAAATAAGACGCTTTGAAATGTTACTTTTATTTTAAGTTTAGTTGTGGCTTAAGTGTCATCCAAGTCCTGGAACAAGAGTACGTATACCGCCAGGCGACTCCACCTCACTAAGTATGCCACATTAAAATTTGTTGCTTGCATCAATAACGATTGTTAACAAAATAAAACACTTTGCAAGTTTACTTCAATTGACGACTAGCTATTTGAGGTTAGTTGTGGTGTAAGTATCATTTAAGTCCTTTAGCAAGAGTACATATACCGCCAGACAACTTCACTTCCTGGGTATGCTGAAAGTAAATTTTTTGGCTTGTATCAATAATGATTGTTAACAAAATAAAACACTATGAAAGTTTACTTTTATTTATAACTAATTACTTGAGTGTAGTTGTGGTGTAAATATCATTAAAGTCCTCTAGTAAAAGTACATATACCGCCAGACGACTTCACTTGCCTGGGTATGCTAAAATTAATATTTGTTGTTTGTATCAATGATTGTTATAAAAATAAAACACTTTGAAATTTCAATTCAATTTTGAATTTAGTTGTGGTTTAAGTATCATCTAAGTCCTTTAACAACAGTACATATACCGCCAGACGACTCCACCTCACTGGGTATGCTAAAATAAAAATTTATTTTTTGTATCAATAATAATAATTGTTAACAAAATAAAACACTTTAAAAGTTTACTTCGATTGATGACTAGTTATTTGAGTTTTGTTGTGGTGTGAGTATCATTTAAGTCCTTTATCAAGAGTACATATACCGCCAGACGACTCAACTGCCCTGGGCATGCAAAAAATAAAATTTACTGTTAAATTATTGTTATAAATAATAAAATTTCAACAGTGACGTAATATCTGCGTAATAATTGTGTAATAATTCGTAATAAGGCGTAATAAGGCGTAAAAGGGATTACTCCGTACAGTTTCTCGATCAGTGAATCCCCCTCATATAATAGAATAACAAATATTAACGTATCTTTCCGAGAATTTGTAAAATTATTGATTTTCTTGTACACCCTCGGCGTTCAGCTTGAGGTTTTCGATAAAGCCAATATTTACCAGGATCCTATATGTCACCGAGAATCGATGCCAAAGCTAACAGTCGAATCAGTTTAAACCTATCACACAAATTTTGATTTGAGCACAGGTGTTTGTATATTATATTATATAATATTAAATAATAAAAATAATAATGATAATAATAAATAATAATATAACCGTATATAATATAATGCAATAAATTATTATATAATAATTATATTCATAAATTGTTCTAGATGCAAAAATATTACGAGATTAGGATTCTGATCTTTAAATATTAATTATCAAGGAAAGTAATCAAGGTGTCTATTTTTTTTTGCAGTTGCTTCCTCCCGTCGATTATTTTTTTAGTTAAAAATTTTATTCTTGGGATTAAAATTGAACAATTTTGTTCAAAAGTCAACCCTTTAAGTTGAAAATTCAACTATTTTGATGAAAATTCGTCATTTCAGTTTGAAAATTGAACTATTTTGGTATAAAATTAAATGTTTGTTGAAAATTCCAATTGCTGTGTTGAAAATTCAATTTAAACATTTCTTGTCTGAAAAATCAACTATTCTTTGCAAATTCATCTTTTTGGATTAAAAATTCATCTGGTTAGGTTGAAAATTGATATCTTTTAATTGAAAATTCAACAACTTGAGTGAAAGTTGAACTACATTAGAAATTTTTGTTGTTGAATGTTCATCTCTTTAGTTGAAAATTGAACAATTGAAAGTTATTATTATTTTTTAAAATTATTTTTCTAATTTGAAAATGTAACTTTTCCATTTTTGGTTCAAAATTGACCTTTTTGAATTGAAAATTTTCGATAATCATTATTTGGTTGAAACGCTTTTCCGAAGCTCAAAAAATTGTTCAAAAAGTACCACACCACTTTTTCGACTTAAACTTTTTTTATTAAAGTGAATTAAATTTTAAAAAGCCTCCAGTTTAAAACGTTTGTCTTTTTCATTTGTTTATTTACATAATTTTAGCTCAAAATATGGAAATATATACTTTTTAGAAATATCTGGACCAATTCCGATGATTAAAGGTAATCTAAATCTGAAAAACCTCAATTTTTAATATTTTGACATCAAAATTGTTTATAATATTGATAATTGTTAATTTTATAAATACTTTTGTGACTAGCATTAATTCCTACAATAACTTCATAAAAGTTGAAAGGCAAAAACCACTTTTTTCTACTCAAAAAGTTCGAAATTTCTTATTTGTTTGTAAAAATTGAAATTGTTATATTTTACTAACTATTATTAAACGTATACTATTTTTAGGAATCTTTGCAACAATTCAGACTATTAAAGGAAACCCAAATCTAAAAAACTCAAATTAAAATTTTAAAAAACTTATTAATTATTTTTGTAATTAAATGTATTAATATGAATTAACATGAATCAGTTTAAATAAAAAGAAATGTAGGTTTTTAAAAACTTTGAAATAAAATTTGGAAGATTTTTAAGAATTTTGAAAGGTTTCAAGATAATAAAATTATTTAATTCCTGGGAAAATGAAGAAGGATTTTTTTTTTTTTTATTATCTTAAGATAATATTTAAAAATATTTGAAAACATTTCAAAAGATTTCGAAAATTTGAGAATTTTCGGAAAAATTACTATAATTTTAAAAGTTATATTTGAACGTTTAGATGTTTTATAGAGATTCAAAAATAATTTTGAATTTGAAAATATTTCACAAAATTTTAAACGTAGATTTTTGAAAATATCGAAAAAAATGAAGATTTTTCAGAATTTTGAAAGGTTTCAAGAAAAAGCTGGAAAGAAAAATGGTCTAGTCACTTCGAAATTTCGGGACGAGATACTTCTTTTTCATTTTTTTAATATTCAAAAATATTATCATAAAATAATTTGTCAAAATAAAAAAATCATGTTAACTTCTCCCAAAAATTTTGAGATTCCTGGGAATTGAAACTGCTTCATATTGATATGGGAGTGACATTTAGTCTCACAAATAATTAAAAAGTTTACAATAACCAAAAATTTAAATTTTTATAAAAAAATTCAAATTATTGGACCTTTCGGGTAGAAAAAAGTGGTTTTTGCACAATTAAATTTATTTCAGGAATGACTTCTAGTTAAAAAAGTATTTAAAAAATTAACAATAAATATTGTTGAAATTAATTATTGTGGCAAATTTTTAAAATTTGAGGTTTTTCAAGCCAAAAGATTAATTTTCTGTAGAACAGTTTAATTTACAATCCAAAAATATGAACGTTTAACCAAAAAATTACAAACCAAGAGGATTAGTTTTCTACCAAAGAAAACGAATTTTCAACTAAAAAAAGTAAATTTTAAACGAAAAATGGAAAAATTACAGTTTTTGTTTAAAAAAAATAATATTAAACAAAAAAAGCTAACTTTCGACAAAATAGTAAAATTTTCAGCAAAGAGATGAACATTTAAAGAAGATTAATTTTCAACCAATCAGTTCCATTTTTATCCAAAAATGATTAAGTTTCTACAAAAACAAATGAACATTCAAACCAAAAAGATGAATTAAAAAAAAAGTCGAATTTTCAACCAAGAAATATTTCAATTAAATTTTCGATACCACAATATAAATGTTCAACAAAGAGTTAATTTTATACCAAAATAGTTGAATTTTCAAACTGAAATGACGAATTTTTAACAAAATAGTTGAATTTTCAACATAAAGGGTTGACTTTTTAACAAAATTGTTAAATTTTAATCCAAATAATAACATTTTTGAATAATAAAATAATCGAAATAAATGAAATTTTTAATTTATTATCCTTTACAGTTATTTAAAGTGCCTCTGATAGAAACTCCCTCACATTTGCAAATTTTTTTCAAAATTCCTGACTTTTCGCTGATCTACGACCATCCTGAAAACTAGAAAAGAATTACTCTTTCCATGGCTACTAAGGAGAAACCGCCATTTTTTTATTTTATTTTTTGTTCATAATTTATTAAATTAGCGCTCATTACCTGATTAGTATCAATTTTGAAATATACGCTACACTTCCGAACGGTTGGTAGCTCAGACAGTAACGCTTCGGCCTCATAGCCTGGCTGTGTGTTCGATTCTCGCTGCTTGCACTTTTTTTGTTGCTTCTAATCGTCCCAAAAAATAAGCAAGGCTGGAAAGTTAATAGTGTAGAAAAAATTATGCAAATAATATTTGTTTTAGTGCCTTTTTTCATGGAAAAACTCATTTCTTTTAACTTTATCATGTTTTTCGCTTTAAAAAACACCGTTGGTCGTTTAAAAACCCTTTTTCATACAATTTATTGAAATAAATTATATTTGTAAACAT
The DNA here is from genome assembly GCA_011634705.1 of Andricus grossulariae. Taxonomy (NCBI): domain Eukaryota; kingdom Metazoa; phylum Arthropoda; class Insecta; order Hymenoptera; family Cynipidae; genus Andricus; species Andricus grossulariae. The sequence continues at coordinate 8,835 of JAABKJ010011592.1, forward strand.
TTTAACAAATAAATAGAAAATAAAAAAATGCAGGCAGCGAGAATCGAACCCCAACCTTCCGGATATGAATCCCAAGCGCTACTGCTTGCACATATTAAGGGAGTCAATAAAAATGTGGATCGGTGAGTCGATCAGTAGGCATTGATCATGAAGGCAGTCTGCCAACTTACGACTTTTGCTTTATTCGCAGGAGCACCGCTGAATAATTCATACGACGATAGGTGGAATGTTTTGATTATGATTTGCCCACGTGTGCTGAAATGCATGTGCACCTACACAATCTGCAAACCAATTCGTAACGCTCTGACCACGTTCCAATTCGAATTAGATTCGACGAATGCAATTGCACCTCTAGGAAAGTTTGCTGCGGATCAAAATTACATACTTCATTCTTCAATATGAGGTCTCTAGTATTTAACGTATTTCCATTTCACAAAAACGTAATTGAAAATTAATTTTCAACCAAAAAGTTACATTAACCACTTGAGCGGCATTGACGCCATGTGGCGTCAATGTTCTCTTGTCTCGGAGGCATTGACGCCATATGGCGTCAATTTTCACAAAACTTTGTGCCTAGGGGTTTTTGGGGTCGCAGAATACGAATCCGTGGTCAAAATTGAAAAATTCAAAATGGCTGATCCAATATGGCCGCTTGAAACTGTCAAGAAATCCGAAAACTTAGCACATTTCTGTGAAAACTTCTTTCTCCGCGTTTTTGGGATCGTAGAATACGAATCCGTAAAAATCTATCAAGGTTTTGATTTTTTCAAAGGCGCCATATTGGATCAGCCATTTTAGATTTCCAAATTTTTACTGCAGACTCTTTTTTTAATTTTTATCTTTACCGCCAAGGCACATAGTTAAATTTTCAATTTAAAAAACCAATTGTTGACAAAAACATTGAACTTTCGGCCAAAAAACATTATCTCAACAAAATAGTTAAATATTCAAGAAAATAATTAAATCAGCTGCATTTTTAAGCCAAAAAGATGAATTTTCAAGCAAGAAAGTTAATTTTCTACCAAAAGACGAACTTTCAATAAAATACATAAATTTTCAACAAAATATTTAAAATTTCAACAAAAAAAGATGAATTTTTGAATAAGTAGTTAAACTTTCAACCAAAATAATCAATTTTTTACTAAAAAATACGAATTTTCAATAAAATACACAAATTTTGAACCAAATAGTTGAATTTTGAACTAGAAAATATCAATTTGAATGAAAAGTATAAATTTTCAATAAAAAATATCCATTTTCAACCAAAAAAGAAAGCAATTTTTTGAAAAATAGTTAAATTTTCATTAAAACAGGACACATTTTTTACAAAAGAGTTGAAATTTCTAACCAAAAACATTACCGTAACAAAATAGTTAAATATTCAATAAAATTATTAAATGAGCTGAACTTTTAATCCAAAAAGATGAATTTTTGAACAAGTAGTTAAATTTTCAACCAAAAATATGACTTTTCTCACAAGAAAATTAATTTTCTACAAAAGCACGAATTTTCAATCAAGCAAATAATAGATTTTTCTACAAAAAAAAAAGAGTTCTATTTTGAACCAGAAATATAAATTTTCTACTAAAAAATACGAATTTTCAATAAAACAAATAAGTGAATTTTCTACAAAAAAAAAGAGTTCAATTTTCAACCAAAATAATACATTTTTTACTAAAAAATACGAATTTACAATAAAATACACAAATTTTGAACCAAATAGTTGAATTTTCAACTAGAAAATATCAATTTCAATTAAAATTATCAATTTTTAATGAAAAATATCCATCTTCAACCAAAAAAGAAAGCAATTTTCGGAAAAATAGTTGAATTTTCCACCAAATAGATCAAATTTGAAATGAATAAACAAAAATTT
>JAABKJ010011593.1:0-10709 GCA_011634705.1 Andricus grossulariae
TCCTTGTGATAGGTGCTCTCGGAGGTGCGAAACTATCACTGGTTCGTAACCTTAAAGCCAATCCCGCGTGCCAAAAATATGCCACGGCACTTGCGAGATGGATGCAGAAAGCTGTCATTCTTTGGTCGTTTGGTGTCCTCAAAACACACGAAAGTTTCGCTGACCTGTCGTTGTGATTTCTTCGTGTCCTGTGACCACGCATCTCGCATATCAGTGACGATAACTCTCGAAAATGTCAACGCAACAAATTCAGCCATGGCATACTTTTTTGGGTCCTAAAAGAAAGAATAAGTTCGTTAACTAGCGTTTCTTATCCAACGGTTATGGTTTTATCCATTGAAATTGCTATCAAAAAATCTAATATTTCAATTTAACGCCAAACGACGACAGATACGTGAAAGAAGTGTAGGGAAAGAATTGTAGCTTTTCAAAATACGTGCAATTTTTCTTGTAACCATTTTTTATAGGACTCGCGTTTTTGATTAAATGCATCTTCTCAACCATTTTTTGACAGGACCTGATACTTTGCTTTTATTCAACGAAAATACTATGCAAAAAATTTAAAATTCAAATTTTGAGCCAAACGGGGAAAAAAACGACAAGAAGTGTCAGAGAGGAATTGCAGCTTTCAAAAAGTCCTACAAATTTTCTTGCAACCATTTTGTGATAGGACTTGTTGTTTGGGTGACGTTTGTCAAAAATACTATGCAGAAACAGAACATTTAAAATTTGAACCAAACGAGGTGAGATACGGAAAAAAGTTTCAAGGAGAAAATGCAGCTTTCAAAAAGTCCCACAAACATTTTCCAAACCATGTTGTGATAGGTCTTGCCTTTTTGGTTTTATTTATCGTAAATGCTATGAAAAAAATCAAAAATTCCAATTGTTACATACCAAGAAGGGTAGTTTGGGGTCGATATGGTATGTCGGAGGAACCCAGACAATCAATTAAGGAGAAACCCTAATTCTTTTATTTTTCTTGCGGGATCGCTGAATCTTGCCTCCGATGAGGTGCCTTTGCTGCCATGTTGTTCGTAGGTTATTAAAGGATATGAATGAAGTTTGCACAATTGCGATTTAAATCAGTTGAAAATAAGTCAACATTTATTTGAATAAAAGCATTTTAAATACTATTATACCCTTATATACTACCACTGGACCGTCAAGCGGGACAAGTCAGTGGGCGAAATCAATAATTGAATGAACAGATTTATTCACTTATTCAAGTGGGATTTGTTAATTGAAATTCTCAACAAGTTTTTGATTCTGAATTGGACCCTTATGTCTCCGATATCGGCCTTCTACTGCAATGCGTTTCTCCACTTAACGTCCCAAAATCCTCCCTTGCCAGATTTCCCTTTATCGGACTCCAACCTTCAGGGCGACAATACACCGAGTGTTCCCTATTCCAATTGGACTTCTTACCTAGCAAGGTAAGGGAGCTGGTCGACGAATACTGGCGACACAGGGCTGTGATTAGCTTCGTTGCTTAATTGAACATAGAATTTTGTAGGGTTTATTGTTGATATTGCACTTGGACTTTGCCTAGCGACTGAGGGAATGGAGACCGGACGCGGCTTACGTGACTATAAAATGCTGATAGACATTTTTTTAAGAATAAGCAATTTTGCAGAATACGTGCAGTGTGCACTGTTGCTATGCAGGAAATTGGGATTTCAAATGAATTTATATTTAATAAGCAACATCAATCCCTTACTACTACAATGTATAAATCCACTTTCCTATTTTACGTGAAGTTTGAAGGTATTAGGTTTCTTTACCAAATTCTGATTCAACTTTGAAAAATATTTATCAATTATTAATTATTATATATGAATGATTTATTTATTAACGATGTTTAATAAGCAATTGTCCCTTTTGAAGAAATTATTTGAATTGAACTTCTAAAAGAGTTTGTTATCAGGGAACCGAAATTACTAGTTTCCTAGATAGTGACGAGTAGGGTTAAGATTCCCTAATGCAAAAACTCAAACATGCCTTGGTGACAAGCATTCATCAATTGGTGCATTGAGAATGGTAGCCGGGATTAATATTGATTATCTACTTTTCGAATATAGAGGCTGACACGTGCCACTGCTCATCAATATTGTACTTGGTGTAGCGTGTCATTGTCTTGCGACTCTAATTTGTTTTGTTTGCTCTTTCTCTTTCCTTAGCCTACTGGTCTTATGTATGCTAGTTTATTACAAAGGGAGGTGCAATCACTTTGACCAAGGCCATGCATACTATCAATTGTTCAGGCTGTGGGGAGGACTTACTAGTCTCATTAGACTGTAGATCTGGAATAGGTGAACCTGAGGGGCTGCACTGCGAGGTGTGGCTACTCTTGGGAACTGGCGAACTCTAGTCAGTTGGACTTGAACTAAAGAGCGATCCTTCCAGGAGGTAATGGCAAAGTCTCCTAGAATATCGAGGGTGCGAGTTCTCATGCTCCCAAGCTACGATGTGATCGACCTGTCAAGAGCTGAATGGCACCAGGGTCAACAAATCCTTGAACACCCCGGCCTGCCCCCCTCAGTAGAGGCGGATAGGCGGGGGTCCCAAAGGAGGTGTCTTAACGTTGACTTTGGGAAACCAGGTCGAATCCCACAGTATGTAGATCCGCCCCCTGCATGCGGGGATCTGTTGGGGGTGTTTCTTATTTCCCTAGCTGCTCGTGGGTCTTAAATGAACTGCCAGAAAACAAAACGAACCAAAAGCAATGAGTGGCCCGTTTCGGGACCCTTCTCTAACCCATCGCCAAAAGTGGAAGGCTCCTTAGAAGGCAACCACCAGAGGTGGTGCGAACTAAATGTAATGGTGGAGACAATCTTGTCGAAGCCGTAGAAATGCACAAAAAAAAAGAAGGCAAAGCGCGTCTCGCAAACAGCAGCCAAGGCACCCCACAGGAAGCAGTCGCTGCGGAAACTTCACCTGAAGCAGCTCCTCAGGCTTATCCTATAGGCAAGAGGAAGAAGGGCTCTAGAGAAACTCCCCCAAATAGGGAGTCACACCGGCAGAGGGCTCTAGAAATACAGGGCCTTACTTTCGCGCAGATGGCTAGCAACGCCTTGGTGAGAGTTGTCGTTGCGTCAGGTTATCCTGCGAACTGTCTAACTCTCGAGGAGTTGGACAGGCTGAGGGATGAAATCTCTAAAGGGATTGTTTGCAAGGGTACCGTAGAGCGACCGTTCTGATTCCCGGCAGTTCCGAAAGTCCGGCGACCGTCCTGGGGCGCCTGAGCTTTTAGAACCTGTCTCTACGAACTGATTCTGAGGAGGTATATTCCGACAGGAAGGGTTCCAAGCCGAAGCGAAGAGGCTGGATTCTAGTCTTCGGTCTTCCCGAATCCCCAATTAAAGCCCTTGCGGCTCTAGATTACCGAACCTATACAGGGGGGGGGTTACCTTCCGAGCGACCCAACTGCGCTCCACAGGGGGACCAGAAGCGCTCGGAGGTGCCCCGAATGAGCTTGTCAATGGCTGAGACGGGAATCTCCATGATGAAGATTAATCTGCACCACAGCGAAGGCGCCTCGACGTTTCTAGCAAGACGCATGTCTGCGGTGCAGACAGGGCTCGCCCTAATACAAGAACCCTAGTTATGGTGGGGGCTCCATAATATCCTGGCGAAAAATCTGGAAGCTCGCCTCAAGCTCATAAGGCTCGAGAATGGCGAGTTTGCAAAAAAAGAAGAAGCAACGCTCAATAACTTGATAGAAGTTTACCTCCGGGGTTTTCAACAAATCAGAACCGACGAAGAGGAGGAAGGCTGGTGCCAAAAAATTAAGAGCCGACTGGAATTTCGCCTCTAAGTTCGCTGATTACAAAAAGGTATTCTACAAAAAGGCATGGATTTAGTCGTCCCTTCTCTGACGAAATTATTTAGGGCAAGTATAGCCCCTAAATACGTGCCCTCGGCATTGAAGGGTGGCAGAGTGGCCTTCCTATCCAAACCTGGAAGGGAGGGTTACACTGCTGCAAAAGATTTCCGACCAATCAGCCTAACGTCTTTTATCCAGAAGACGTTGGAGAAGCTGGCCGAGAGATACATTAGGGATGAGGTGCTTTTGGCATCCCCGCTGCACAGAGGGCAGCATGCTTTTCAGGCAGGCTGCTCGATAGAAACTGCGCTTAATGCTTTTGCGGCAAAATTAGAGCAACAGTTCGAACAAAAGGGGTATGTTGTGAGCACTTTCTTGGATATAGAGGGTGCTTTCAGCAATACTCCTCCAGAAGTCATCTGTCGAGAGGCTCTGAGATGTGACGTGCTGGATCAGCTTGTATGCAGGATAGGAAGCAAACTACGCCAGAGAAGTCTCGAAACCAGATGGGGTAAGAGCCCACAGGGGGTGTCCTGTCGCCCCTCCTGTGGTGCATTATAGTGGACGGCCTCCTTCGAAGGCTGAATAAAGAGGGGTAATATACTCAGGGGTATGCGGATGACTGTAATCCTAGTTAGGGGGGCTCATCTGGAGAGGCTGATGGGTCTTATGAGGTCGGCGGTGCGCATCGTAGAGCACTGGGCTATTGTTAAATCCGGAAAAGACGAACCTGGTCATTTTCATGAAAAATGATAAAGTTCCAAAAGTTGGGGCGACTGTATTTTGCGGTGGGGGGCTGACGTTCTCAGATTCAATTAGATATCTGGAAGTAATCCTAGATAGCGAGCTGAACTGGGCAAAAAACCTGAACTCCCAATGCCAGAATTTCGTCAGTACTTTTTAGATGTGCAGGAGAGCCTTTGAGTTGAGTGGAGGTCTAGGGCCTAAAATGCTTGCATGGCTCTACTCTGCTGTCCTTAAAACCAAGGCTCCTACATACGTCCGTGGTCTGGTGGCCACGGGCAGAACTTAAAACAATGCAGGACAGGCTACGGAGATTACAACCACTAGCATTTAGGAGTTTAACTGGAGCAATGAGTACTGCGTTCACAGCGGCGACAGGATTCATGCTCTGCGAGGAACCTCTACATGTTGCGATTACCGCTAGAGCAACACGCGCGATGGGCCGCCTGGCAAGAGCAAATAGATGGACTTGGGGTACTAGACACTCTAGGCTCCCGAGTGATATCAGCGCATTGCCGATTCTACAGATGAGGCAAGATAAAATGACAAAAAGCTTCAACTTTGCCAAAGCCTTCCACGTCTGCATCCCAAGCAGGGATCTGTGGGAGGCGAATGGCACCCACTCCTCCAAGGGGAAATCTGGTATACAGATGGCTCCAGGGGTGAGGGATGGTCAGAAGCAGGAATTTATGACAGCAAAAAAGGGAAAGGGATCCTACTTGGAAGACATGCCACTGTATTTCAGGCGGAGGTCCTGGCCGTCCGTCGCTTTGCTGAAACACTAATAGAAAAATTAAACTATCATATGCGCAAAATGGGATATAACCCCAAGATAGAGTGCAGGAGATGACGCGAAGCGCGAGATCTAACAGATGCACGCCCTAGTTGAGCTCAAACTTGCAAGCGAATCGAGCCGCGCGCGTAGAGCTTGATGAGGATGTGCCCGTGCAGTGGGCACATTTTTAAAAATGAAATTTCATCTCTTTTCAATTCCTTTAAGAACCAAATCTAAGGGAATAATTTTAAATAGTGATGAGACATCAAGTGAAAAAGGAAGATGGTTATTAGGAATTTTATTTTTAAATATGGATTCTAAAATTCTATTGCATTTTTTTTATAAAAGATTTCGGTTTAAGAAAGGCATCTGAAATAGTTTTTTTTTTCTTTTCCAGCAGTTTTTCCTCTTGGAAAACCACCAGTTCTCCACCCTTTAGTTAACTTAAATGTACTTTTTTATAAAGTTTTCAACGGATCAGTATCAATTTTTTCATAGGTTTCTTTATCGTTCAGCATAACACTCATCTTGTTTTTGAAATCTTGCATTCGCATCACTACTGTGACATGTGCTTTATCGGCACGTGTTACAAGTAATTCTTCATTATTTTTTATGAAAAATTTTATATCTTTTATGCCTTTTGCTTTTGCCCTATCAGCGTCAGTAATATTTTTTGGTTTTTTAATATAATTCGAAGCGATTGAGAGTATTTTGCGTCTGAATTCTTCATGCCAAAGCTGCTACATTCTATAAAAAGAATCTTTTCCAGCTGATTTGACATCTTTCCGAATAAGATTAACAATTGTACAAATAGCATGGAAAACTATATTTTTACAGTCGCACTAGTTTGAAAAAACAGAATGATATTGTCTGCACAGTAAAAAAGAATTGAATCAGGCAATTGGAGATCAAAGATATCCATCTTCATTTAAAGTTTGTCAATAAATCTCTTATCAGGATGAAAAACAAATTAGGTAACCTAATTCCAGAAAAAGACTTTGAAAATGTTGTTAAACATTTTGAAAAGGATGGTAAAATAATAATCATACTGCGTCGTCTCGTCCTCTAGATCGAATGTAGTAACGCCAGCTGCTCGACTCTATTCACAGAATTTTGAAGTTTTATATTATTTCGCGGGGCTACTAGGAGTCGCCCAATCAGCACACTCGTCATTACGCTTTTCTGTGCGACTCTGACCACACGCGGAAATGAACCTCGCAGTTATTTTTATATTCTTAGTGTTTTGTCGATTTTTCACCCTGCTTTTCAGCATGGGTCGTGACTTGTCCAGGTGTAGAAGTCATAAAAAATCCCGGAAACTGTCCCGCGATCGCTATTTGGATCAATATTACGAAAACGCTGTGTTTACATGTAAGAGGAGACGAGAAAGACGCTCCTCACCTGGAGGATGCCGAGAAATCTACAGACAAATTCTAACGAGATTGACGTTGAACGCAGTTTGCGAGGCCCGTCTCGTACATCTTTCGAGGAGAATCCGACATGATAAAAATGGTGGCGAGTGTCACACGAGATGTGCGCCACGCCATAGTAGTCACCGTTCCCAGACACAGTCGTGAACGTAGCGGTACACATAGTCGTGAACATAGCCCAACAAGCCTGCCACCCAAACATGACACTGGCAAAGATGACTTGAGCCCTGAAACTCTGAACATATTGGCAGGTTCGAAACCTAAAACTATTTTAGGCCTAGATATCCACGCGTCCTTAGCCGAGGTGTCGACGAAAATCCTGAAATCGGATATTTCGAAGGAAGAGAGAAAAGAACTTCTAGAAAAATATTCAACGATAGCAAATTGCCCACTACTACAAGCTCTGGCACTTAACCTAGAAGTGAAATCAATCGGTACTGGAATAGCAGCGATTGGCTAAGGCTGCGATAAAATCGGACAAAGAATTACTGAGACCTAACCCAACATCTCTCTGCCCTAGCACTGAAGCTAACCAAGGCTAAAATTCAAACAGGATGCAAGCAAATAGCCGGAACTTCGATGATTTAAACTTCAGACCCCCCCCCCCGATCCAACAGTAGAAACTTCAAACCAGTTCGTTGGAAAGGTTAAGTTACTCTCGAGGCCAGAAATACTTGAAGAAATGATAATGAACCCGGTAAGGAAATTGGCAGGTAGGCCTAAATACTTTCCTGCTGAATGTGCGAAGATTACCACTGATCCCCTGAATCGAGAGTATGTGACAGGTTATAAAATCCCGTTTACATCAATACCTCGGAAAAACCATTCACCAAAAGAGGTTAGGATGTCAGCTAAGAAGCTGATGGAATGCGACCTAGCAATCAACAAGTAACTCGAAAAAGGGGTGATCTCAGTGTGTATACCCACAAAAAGTCAATTTCTTTCCCCCTATTCCTTAAGAACCGAATCAAATTGCAAGAAAAGATTTTTTTTTGAACGTAAAAAGATGCTTATCTGACAATTCCAGTAGTGAAATTATTCAGGAAGTAGTTCGTTAATTTTTAATACGGGTGCGAGGCCCTTCGATCTCCCCTGGCGCTCAAGCTATAAAGCTTATTGTGCCACGCCGTTAACTATTCGCCCTCAGTAATTGATTCCCGACCTCTTGGTGAAGCCTAGTATGTCTATCACTGATCGCGTTGTAATTTCCTCAGGTTCCAACAAATGGACTGCAAGGGTCTGATGCCTGATTATACCCTATTTTGTGCATATGATAGTTCAAATGGTTGTGCCCAATGAGCATCTGAACCATTGACCTTATATCTTTTTTGGGAAAACCCAGGATTTCCGTGGCTCTGTCTAATCTCTACGTATAGCACAGGATGGAATTCGCCAATCGGCAACCCTAGATTTGTTCCCAGTATTACCGGTGCTTTGCTCAAATATAGCTGCTGATCCGTCCTGCTTCTCGTGCGGTCATAGATTCCTGCATGGAGCGCAGTTTCTACTGAGTAGCCTGTCTGAAAAGTATGCTGACGTCTGGGCAGCGGAGAGTTGAGAGTTGAGCTGCTCAGCCGGAAGTCTTTTACAGCAGTGTCACCCTCCTTCCCAGGTTTGGGAATGAAGGCCACTCTACCATCCTTCCAAGCCGATGGCACGTTTTTTAAAGCAATGCTTGCCCTAAATAATTTTTTCAGTGGAGGAATGACGAAATCCACGCTTTTTTTAAAAGCATTGGATAGATGCCATCCTCCCCTAATGATTTGAAGGGACACAAGAACCCTTCGGCCTATTTCACCTTTTTTTTTGTCAACAATCTTGGAGGCGAAATTCCAAACGGCCTTCTCCAACTCTTCGCCCTAGCCTTACTCCTCTTGGTTGGATCGGATTCGCTGAATACCGGGGAAGTAAACTTCTATCAGGTGGTTTATTGTTGCTTCTTTATCTTTGGCAAACTCACCATTATCGAGCCTTATTAGCCCGAAACTGGGTTTTCGCCAGGATCATGCCGAGCCTCGCTGCTTCCGGAATGGCTTTGGATTTCTCGCGGAAGCCCCTCTAATCTTCCTGTTTATACTTTCTAATTCTTTTATTATTTTCATACTGGGTCGTCTTATAGATGTTCCAGTCTGGAGGCAATTTAGAACTATTTGCCCTGTTGCACAACGCTCTCGTCTTATTACGGAGATTTTCCAGGTTGGTATTCCACCATTCTGCTCCATTCCTATACTTAATTGTGCTTATAGGGCAATTTCTCTCATTATAAGAGTCCCAAAGTGTATTTCTGGGGTTTCTGATCTTTGAAAGCACTGGTTTTCCTAGGATTTTTCGCAACAAGATATATTTGTGATCCGAGAAAGACTCCTCATTGAAGACTTTCCAGCCTACTACCGTTCTCCTCAGTTGATCCGAGCATGGAGTGAAATCGAGAACCACACTCCTGTTTTTAACCTGGAATGTGAAAGTATCACCTCGATTCAGAATCTCCAGCTCGGTGCCCGCTAGGTATTCGATTAAATCTCCCTCTATGATTGATGTTTGTGCTCCCCCACATCGTATGGTGGGAGTTAGCATCACAGCCCAACAGCAGAGGAATTTTCTTCTTCTGGAAGTGTCGAATTATAGCCTCCACTTCTCTGGAGCAGAGCTTAGGCACCGACATCACATCCATACCATTAATGGTTGTGAATGCCGTTGATGTTTTTTCGCGAGGACCCTTATATACGGAGCCACATCCTAACAAGCCACTGATCCTTTGCCTGTATAACTAGGGTTCTTGGATTAGGACAATTTCTGCCTGCACCACTGATATGCGCCTGGATAGAACCGTCGAGGCGCCTTAGCTATTGTGCAAGTTAATCTACATCATGGGGATTCTCGTCTCAGCCAGTGAAAGGCTAATTCAGAGCACCTCCAGACGCTTCTAGTCTCCCTACGGATCCCGGCTGGGTCTCCTGGAAGGTAACTCTACACGCCCCTAGATAGCCTCGGTAATCCAGAGACGCAAGGGCTCCAGAAGCTCGCACCGCTCATGGTGGACTGCCCCTTCAGGTGCCTTCCACCATTGGCAGTAGGTTAGAACAGAGTCCCGGAAAGGGCCCCTCATTGCTTTTGTTTTGTATTATTTTTCGTGTTTCATTCATTGGTCCCACGAGAATCTAGAAAAATTAGAAACACCCCCTAAAGAGCCCCGCTTGCAGTGGGCGGGTCTACATACCATTTCCGCCCCTACTGAGGGAGGCAGGCCGGGATGCTCAAGAATTTGCTAACCCTAGTGCCATTCAGCGCTTGAGTTTAGATCCCACACGCTAAACCTCGCGATGCAGCCTCTCTGGTCCACCTATTCCAGAACTATAGTTTGATGAGACCCTCAAGCCCTCTCACAAGCTAAAAGGTCCGCGAACTACATTCGATTACGAATATAGTTCTTATATATACTAGGTGTCTTTTTGAACTTGAGACATAGAAATATCTCAAAAAATACGCATCCTATGAAAAAATATTCGTTATGAAAACTTTTTATTTTCGAGGGGAAAGCTAATATGAAGAATTGTACCCCACCTCACCTCCCAGGAAGCAGGAGGGGGTAAATTTGTAATTACAAATGAGAACCCCAATTTTTCATCACAGATTCAGATTCTCCTTTATGAAATACGTAAGTTTTATTCGAAATTTTTTTTTCGATTCGCGAAAAAAACGTACCCTTCCCTGCCTTCTGGAGGGGTGGCGTAAATTTGTTCAAAGTCGCTTTTCTCCCTCGAAAATGAAGAGTTTTTATTACGAATATTTTTTTCATATGATGCGTATTTTTTCAGATATTGCGATGTCTCAAGTTGAAAAAAAAGTATATATATATATATATAATTAAAAACTAAAGGTTAGCAACCACCGCAGGGTCCCACTGGGAGAAACTGTCATCTAAAAAATGACATCGGCT
>JAABKJ010011594.1:0-10709 GCA_011634705.1 Andricus grossulariae
ATTCTTGGGTCGCTTCGTGTCCTCAAAACACACGAAAGTTTCGCCGACCTGTCGTTGTGATTTCGTCGTGTCCTGTGCAGCGATACAGAGATCCCAGAAGGGATAAGGTGGTACAGATTGTTAATGTCTAATATAGTTGTAATATAGTCCATTGACTGCCACTTCTTTTGCAATAAAGTTATTTTCAAGATCACGAGAGCATCGAATATCAATCACGAAGCCCATAATATTTTTCACATAAAAAGAAGTTTTGTTGGTCATGAGTTTGAAGAAGAAGACGACGGTGACAAAGAATAGCGTGCCACGCACAAACGAGAAGTCACGTAAGGAAACAATCGACTTGTAAGACAACTTTGGACGAAATGACAGATGTTCTGTGGGCTTCAAAAAAGGCACATATATGATGACGTTTGTTGAAGGTTTTTTTTCACCCTTCTTCCAATTTTTAGACAGCTGAATTCCACTGAGATAAGGAAAAATGTGTAAAATAGACTCATTTCCTGACCAAGCCTCTCCTAAGCCAACACAGGTGTACATTCGAATGTCAGATGTGTGAAATTTCGAGAAATAAAGACGGCAACGAAAATGATTTATTTTCCTCCAAAATAAACAATAAATTGTCTAGGCGCGCCAATGTCCAAAACGCTTTCATATTCTGCTTATGCGATACAATTCACAGTGTTGCTGGTTCTTTGAAACGCACTTCTATTCTTAGACTTCCATGCTTTACAAGATTCCAGTGAGAATAACAATTTGCAGAAAGATCAGGGGTAAGCCCAAATGCAAAAAGACAGAAACCTTTTGAGTAATCACCTCTATCGATATCATTACCCTCATTAAGAAAGTGAATATCACTGCCGGAGAAAAGAGTGTGACAAGCATCAACGTAAAGATTTTTTTGAGAAAAATCTGGTTGCAGAGGTTTTGAAGGTATTTGTGTACCATCGACTTTAAGAGATAAGAAATTAATCTTGTAATTTTGAAAGTTAAATGTATTAAGTGCTCTATTTTCGTTAAAAGCTCTGTTCTCTACGAAACCGATAATTATTCTTTCAGGTAACTGTCCGAGAATAACATTATCAAGAGCTTCGCCGTGAACACCAACATATAAAGTAAGCGCTCTGACCTCGACTCTTGTTATCGGATATTTTTCTGTTTTTGTGCTTGAGCTTTTGCGTATGCTAGTAAAATTCCTGAGCTTATTTTTTAACAACGAACAAGGAGGAACGCTTCCAAAATGTGTAAGCTGCATGTATTAACAGGATCCATTAGGCAAAAAGCCTCTTTTGTACGTACGAGTCGAAGACGCATCTCGACTCCGCTGAGAAGAAATTTGTTTTGATTGAAAATATCGCAATGCAGATGACCGATTAGATCTATTTTTTTTGCCTACACCACAATAAGCTGGACGGGTATCGATGCCTGTATTTTCGCTGGACAAATCTTCAATTTTTCTTGCAGTATCTACACACCAGAGAGCGGAAGTCAGATAACTTTTTTTTAAGCTGATCCATAATTAAGCAATGTTTCCAGATGAGCTCTGTACTTGTATGCGTTGTTTGGAAGAGAAATGAGTTTTTGATTGACATACACATCCACCTGATTGAACATCGAATGAAGTAAATTGTTTATCACAGTTAAACTTTCCAGTCTGGCTGCATTTGCTGAAATTTCTGCCGGTCCTTCCAGTTTGACGCGTATCTGAGCATTGTATGAGCGAGATCTATGTATTCTTCGCCGTGGCCTGGAATGACAAACTCTATCGGCGAATCGTCGGTCAGCGATGAAACGGGCTTGAAATGGTCCCACTGCGTGCCCTCAATAGATGTTTGAGTAGGTGGAACAGAGAAAAGATCTAGTTCAGTTTTCAAACATTCGCTAGAATGTGAGTTTAAAAAGGACATTTTATAATAATCTAGTTATAAACTGTTAAAAATGTCCGAAATTGAACGATTTTTTCTCACGCTAGTTTTACGCTTTTGTTCCTTCTGTGCTTTCTTATTTTTCCTTCTTTTAGTTCTATTGATTCTCTTTTTAGATTTCCTATTTTTTACTCCTTTTCTTCTTCTTCGATTTATGCGTTGTACCGAGCCTCTTAACTTTTTTCCGCTTAATCCCTTTTCTAACCAACGTGATACTCTCTGTACCACGAACTCCGGGTATCTGACGTCTGAAATTTTCCACACCAAATTTATAACCCGATCCGTTTATAAGATTATCAAATTTATCCAGAGCTTTTCTTTTTGAATCTGATAAAGAGAGTATTCGAAGACTATGTGAGAAAAAAGGGTTTAAGAGTGAATGTGAGCAAGACTTAGGTTATGTTTATTACAAATGAAAAGGGTAGAGTAGAGTACGAATTTTGGTTCGATACGAGAGGAGGAAGCGAACAGCAGGTGAGAAAGAGATTAGAATGTGCGAGCAAAGTAATGGGACAAGTATGGGGTATGAGAAAAAGAAGATTCAAGGACGACTGGAGGATAAGAATGTGGATGTTTGATGTCTTAGTATGGTGAATTGGAGCTGTGCAGGTTATATGGTAAAGGAAGAAATAGGACGAGAAAAAATGGTGGTCAGGCAAGTGAAAAGAGCCTGGAACTTAGAAGAGAAACTATGAAGGGGAGAGGGAAGCAAAATTGCACAAGCGTGTGCTTGGTAAGTTATGGACAAAGAAAGGAGGGGTAACGTGGGTCGTTCAAAATGGGAGAATGAGAGATATGAAATGAGATTTGTACGTGGCATGCAAGGGAGGGATATAGAGTGGGAGGAAAAAGAGGAAAAGATGAAGGCAAGGCTAGGGGAGGAAATATGGGAAAAAATCGCGGATTCAAGATACACCAGCTGGTATGGAATAGTTAAGAGGCAGGGGGGACCATAGTACCTGAAAAAGATTAAAAAGGAGAGCAAATGGAATAGAGCGGTGAGATTCAGAATGTGAGAGTGTCTAAGAGCATGTATATTTGATACATTTAAAAATAAAATCAAAGTTCCTACTACATCTCTCAGCGATTTTATCGCCTAAGATTTCTTCTAATTGTTCCTTTTATTAAGAGTCTCATGTCACTGAATAATAAATATTTATAAAATTTTATTAATAAATTTTCTTTTTTATCTATTTCCTATTTATAAAGAAAAAAATACATAAAAAAAGAAACCATTTTACAAACACGCGCCGACACTAACGCCGCCACGCCGCCGCCGAAAATTTCAAACAGGGTCACGCCGGCGCGCCACCAGTCGCTGATCAAATTCAGAATAAACGCCACCGCCGATCCAACTGACGTCAACGCAGACCTCTACCATTAATTGATTTTGATTCGTTTAAATTTGCAGAAACGTTTAAAATTCCACATATTCGAGATGTTTTTATGCGGAATGGATTTCCAATCAGTCGTGCCCATGAATATGAATCAACAGTAGTAAGGAGCAACTATGGGGCGACAGTCGCCGTCTACCTCCACTCTTTGGCCGTCTGTCTAGACTGGCGCCTACCCCCACCACTTCGTCGCGAGGTCATTGGCCCCTGGTTCGGGGCCTGTGTGTTTAGGATTTGTTTGTACACATGTCTGGAGATAAATTCTTGGGAAAATGGAGATCTCTGACGTCATTTCCAGTATTTAAAATTTACGACTATATTTTAATGATTTTAACTAAGAATTAAATATCATTTTAAGGAAGCTTTAATTGAACAAGTTTCTCCTTATATTGAAATATAAATATTATAACTCATTTTCTGAAGGAAGAGGATGATAAAAGAAAGAGATGAGGATTATGATGAGTTGCGAGTGACTGTTTCAAATAAAATAAGACAAAACTTTATCTTCGTATAAAAATGGTTTTTATTAATGAAATGTATAGACAGATAGATATGGAACGTATATCACCTACAAGGAAAGAGGGAAAAAAGTCAAAACTATGGATGGATGAATGAAAAAGGAGGGATCTGTAGGATAAATGAAAAAGAAATTTTTTACATTGTTAGAATGGAAAGGGAAGAAGTAACAGTGGAATGGAAAGAGGGAGACTGAAATGGGATGTGCGAGGAAGGTGGGGATTGAGAGGAGAGGAGAGAAGAAGATAATGTAAAACTAACAATGATAATATATATAATGAGAAGAAAGATAGGGTTTTTTACAAAATATTCACAAAAATATATAATAGGAAATTTACCCAAAATCGGGATGAAGAGATGCAAAGGATGGAGGAGGAGATCGATTTCTGGGGAATTCAGGTATTAAAGGATATGGGAAGCTACGACGCGGGATTTCTGGGAGGAAGAGAGTTGCATATGAAGATGTTGGTTCCAATGTGGTTGAGCTGTATGGTTTGGGAGTGTCCATACGAGGAGGAGAGACTGACCCATCTGTATAGGGGGCAGGACGAGCATATAGGTAAGCCCTCACGAGAGATCCTCTTTCCGTTCCGACTCTCTGAGGCGATACCCTGACTTCCTGCACTCGTGAGCTGTTGTCCCACTCATTCAGTGGGAGAGGATAGCCCTGGATGGATCTAGCGATCGTCATGGTGGCTACTGATTAATTAGCTGTGAAAATAAAAATAATAAGTGTTAAATTTATGTCGGCTATTAAAAACATTCATTTATACCTACTCAATGTGTGAAGCTGTATGAGAGTGATATATTTATAGAGCGTGGTAAAGAAATCCGAATCAAATTAAAATTTTCGAAATAAACTGTACAAAATTATTTACAAAAGTTGGTATTTACAATAGCAGCGAAATTATCTACGTTGTCTTGTAGCCATAGGGTAGAGAATCGTTATTTTCTGTCCTACTTCTCTTCATATCTACAACTCTGCAGATCTTTGTCTCATTAAGAGTGACTACTTGATGAAAGCGAGTGGTTCGAATCAACCGAGAGTTTATTTCAATCGGTTTCTTATTGGCTATCACAAGGTCCCGAAGAAAGTCAAAATTTACAAGTTTAGAATTATCGAAATTTGAACTTATACCTTTAGCCTTACACACTGCTGCTTCGGTGCCATCTGCAGCACGGACTATATACGCGTAAAATTTTGGTCCGCCTGAAACAAAAGCGCGTATGTTTTTGTCCGGAGTTCTGCGAGTGATATATATATATATATACAGGAATCCGTGCCATAGTGAAAGACACGTCGGCCTAGTTGCGATAAGTAATCGTACAACTTTAATTGCGCTTGTGCTTTCGTATACGCTGCAATCACGACGTTCGTATTCGGAAGAGATGTGACTGCCTCTTCTCCGTATGCCCAGCAAAGGTACAGCATTTTGTCGTTTGCAGGAGCTATATTTCTTACCTCGATTTCCGGGTTAAGTAGCATACGTAATAATTTTTCCTGTGTTCTTACAATCTCTGTTTGACGTAAATTATTTCGATCACAGAACTTACCCCAGAAAGAGTTAAGGCATAATTTTGCCACGGATGGCAAGCCGAGATTTTTATTAATTTTCTCGCGATCGAGTTTTGTCTCTTCTGTCTGTTTGTAGCTATTCAACTTTTGAAGCCTCGTCGATGTATTATAATGGCCACCCACTAGCTTCTTGCCTTATATTTGAGAACATATTGATATATGCTGCAAAAAG
The DNA here is from genome assembly GCA_011634705.1 of Andricus grossulariae. Taxonomy (NCBI): domain Eukaryota; kingdom Metazoa; phylum Arthropoda; class Insecta; order Hymenoptera; family Cynipidae; genus Andricus; species Andricus grossulariae. The sequence continues at coordinate 5,581 of JAABKJ010011594.1, forward strand.
ACCACCCTTGTGAGTGACTGGATCATACTGAACAACCCTGTATGGCCGGATTTCTGATATTTCCATGATTTTGTACCCTAGCCTTATGGCTCTTTCCAATTCAAGGGCAACCCAGGTACCTTCAACCACGCGTTGTGATTCATCTTCATGCAGACATTCACCCTGTTCAAGACTTTCTCAACGCACGTATGACGGAAGGAAAACATTCATTTACCATGCATACGAGCAGGGAGAAGGGGGTGATAGAGATTTCGAAGTGGCAAAACTGTACAACACACTAAACCCTCGACTTTGCTAAAATCGTAATTTGGGCCTGTAAATGATTTACACTCATCAGAACCAACGTACAATGTCGGATTTCCTATACGAAACATACCTATCTTCGAGATAAAAGGATACAAAGAGTAAATATCTTTATATGCAATTATCTCTCCGTCTTTAACCTCGTAATAAGATTTAGTGTTTCTCGTACGAACCCCGTAAAAAGCATCACGAGGGTTTAATATCTTCTCTAGTTTTAGAACGGGATGATGTTCTAAAAACTGAGTCAGATCTTTTTCCTGTTTCGTCAAACGTCTAAAATCGCATTCCCACATTGCAGTGACTTCGTAAACGTATCTTTCAATTTTAGACGCTAGAGCGCACGTAAGTTCATAACGATCATTCATGCTTTCCCCAGATTTCCCGAATATTCTCTCTCTGCCCGTGTTATTGCATTGCTTGCAACCATGCCAAAAACAGCCGTGAAACTGGAAAACATGACGGGGTCCGTTACCGTCTTCTTGAAAGTACCCGTCTACAAAAGGCCCTTCACGAAGACGATAATCTCTACCCATACTAGCGTGTTGAATTTCTACACCAAGCTCTTCTTCCATAAATAAAAGCCATTCGATTGCAAGTCTAGACTGCTTATCACCATACCTGTACCCACCTCTTGGTATAATCCCTATCGTCTGCTCTCGCAAAAAATTTGTTTGAAAGAATAAATTGCAGGCCGATGCGATTGTGGAGGACTCAGTGAATGGGCAAACATTTTCACATTCAAGAAATATGTTACGAAACGCAATACATGCACAACGTAAGATATCCTTATCGTTTTTGTAATAAAATACCAGCTTATGCCAAAAATTAAACTGGTAATTCGGATCAAGATTTCTTCCTCGTACCATTTTAAAAATTGTTTTCGATCCTTTTTAATCATGGTGCCCGGAGAATGAAATTCAATTGAGGGAAGAGGACCATAATAATTTTTATTATCCGGGATGTTAAATAAATGTGGGAAAGTTCCTTTTTTTCAGCTATACCTTCTAGACCAAACGAAGCTGGTATAGTACTATAAGGGAGCTGGAAATAGATCAAGCTATCTATGAACACTATATGTTTGACACGCATTGAAATTATTTTGGTCCCATTGAGTATAGGATCTGGATCTATTTTTAGAATAGAACTGTGCTCTGTCAAGTGTTTTAAAATAAATTGCGCATCAAACCCTTCAGAATTGTGGGCTATGCATAAAATCATTTTAAAATTTACAACCGGACGGAGTGTGAAATCTATAAAATCTCGTGTAGGGTTTTCACCATCAAACACAAATTCACGTATCAATCCACAGTGTTCACAAGGTTTTCTGATATCTTGCTCATGAATGCACCAGCTGCATACCTGTTGGGCTACGCAAAGATATACTTTGTGCTCGTTTACGTTATCATCCCCCGCGAGTGTTTCTCCCTGCTGCGATTCGAAATCGTAAAAAATAAAAATCACAGGTTCTGAAATGTTAGTATCGTTACCACCCACACGATCAGGTATGGGCTCCATAAAGCATTCGTGATTGTACCCACGATCACCCATGCATATCTAATAAAAACTAAACCCACATCTGTGACTCGGGACAAATTTGCAACATATCACAGTCATTTTTTCCGGATGAACATAAACCGGGCGTAAAATGGTGATTAAAGCAATCATTATTATAAAAGCTACGAAAAAAATTTTCACACTTGGGAGTAGCTTCTAATGGATTATTAGAACACTTTTCTAAACATGAGCGAAACATCTGAGCAAAACAGGCTTCACATCTATGTGCACACCTATGATAGGACCCGTTTCTGTACCCTTGTTACACGGCGTACAAAACAGTCGAGAGGATGCAGTCCCTGTTAAATTCAAAATTATGTGATAATGATTGCGATCACTATTTCGAATAAACTTTCAATTTTCAAATAAATTTTTAATTTTGAAAATAAATTTTTAATTTTTAAATAAATTTTCAATTTTCAAATAAATTTTCAATTTTCAAATAAATTTTCAATTTTCAAATAAATTTTCAAATACATTTTCATTTTTCGAATAAATTTTTAATTTTCAAATACATTTTTCATTTTCAAATACATTTTTTATTTCCATATAAATTTTCAAGTTTTAAGTAAATTTTCAATTTTTAAATTAATTTTTAATTTCTGAGTAAATTTTCAATTTTTTAATTAATTTCCAATTTTTTAATAAATTTTCAATTTCTAAATCAATTTTTAATTTTTAAGCTAATTTTCAATTTTTAAATAAATTTTTGATTTTCAAATAAATTCTTAATTTTTAATGAATTTCTAAATTTTGAATAAATTTCTAATTTTCAATTGAATGTTCAATTTTTAAATGAATTTTGTAATTTTTAAATAAATTTTCCATTTTTAAATAAATGTTTAATATTTGAATAAATTTTTGATATTCTAAATTTTCGAAATTTTCAAAATTTCACATCAATATTGATTTTTTTATTCTACTTGACTACGAGTATCGTTAGGCATTTATTGGTAATTCAATATAACACTTTAATATATTGAAACTTTAAAAGTGAATCAGTAAAATGTCCCTGATTTACATTCAAAATTCACTATTTTCCCAGCGACTCTTTTCTTGCGATTTCACTCAGTGAAAATCTAACGTCAATTAGTGAAATCTCACTGAAATTTTCAGTCAATGACACCAACATGACAAAAAATTTGAGCGAAATTTGACTGATTTACTATTGGATTTACACTGCTATAAATCGGAAGAAGAAAGTCACTGAGAATCACTGAAACTCCACTGATTCATGTACGGTAAGAAATATTTTCCCAAGATAAAAATTCACTGGTATACATTATTACACTTTTCATATCGAATAAAAATAAAATAACTTGTATTTTTTACGAACAGAAGAAAAAACAAAAAAGCGTTTTTCAATGACAAGAACTGACAAAATGTAGTCTTATGACGATTGTATTTTTTATGGGTGAAAACACATTTTGCATAAGACTAAATATGCCTAATTGAATATTTTTCACGAAGATAATTGTTCGCATAAAAATAATGATTTTTTTGATTTGGAAAAACATCATTTCATGAAACAAAAAAAATTTCTTAAATCGAAAAAGTATGTATGTATATTTATTTGTTCAAGGATTAAAACCCATACAAAAAAGATCCGTGCAAGGATACATGACTTAAAAATTATTATCAATGTTATAAATCATTGTGTTGCTCGGCTAATAACATTATAAAAGAGACCATCATACAAATTTTACACGTGAAGGCCTCCCATTAGAATAGAGCGCAGCTTTATTACATTGATGATAAAATAAACTATTTTCTTTACTATCATAGCATGTCCCGATGTCAGCAGATCGAGCTACACGTCTCCTGGAATTCTGTTTAACAACTTTGTAGCAAGAATATTACTCCCTAAATCTGCGTTAGCAGGGCAGACTATTAAGATGTGAAAGGAATTTTCCAGGAGCTGCATATTACAACATGAGCACATAATATTTGGGTTACAAACGTATCTTGTTGAATTGTAGATTATCCTATAAGGATACGTACTAAAAAATCTAGTCTGAGCATAGATACGTTATATTGGTGAAGGGAGTCTCAGATTTAAATAGGGTTGATTACCATTCTCCAGTGATAAATGCGGGTAGATCTGTAGGCATCCGGACTCCATAGTTCTTTCTCTATCGGTTTTTCTCAGTGAGCTTTCGTAGGAATGAAGGATACAGTCCTTGTTCTGTCTGAGGCTTTCCAGGTCCAGGTGTTCCCACATGCCCTCCAAGTCACATTCCGCAAGAAACTGCTTGATTCGAAGCGACCAGTTGTATTTGGGGCAACATTATGGGTTCGATGCTAATTGTTTTAATCTTTGGAAGCAAATCTTAGGCAATCTTTCATTCGGCATAGCGAGGATTTTCTCTAATAAGGACAGACCTGCCTTGAAAATTAAGTAAGATAATGGTACCTTTCCTATTTCAATTCTCACAGCGTAACTTGGAGCGCATATTGGGAGCCCCAGGACTTTTGTATAAAACTTTAATTGGGCCTTCTCCAGTACGGGACAGTATCGCAAACCCCATAATTCAAAGCTGTATAGTAGTGTGCTAAGCGCCATACTCCGGAAAAGTGTGTCTTTCGTATACCACGAGTCGGATTTAGAGGCTGATAAAACTGAGAAAACTGCCCCCATCGCTGAATTACAAGAGTTTAGGGCATCGCCTGCTGCGATTGAAAAAAGTCCTGAATTGGCGAAAAGAATTCCCATCTATTTAAAGCTCTTCACAACTTTGATAGTCTTTCCTGTGTATTTAAAATCGGGGTAGTTTCTTCGTCGTTCCTTTTGGAAAATCATAATTTTTGTTTTTTCTTCATTTACAACAAGACTGTTTTCAGTTCAATAGGCATATAAAAAACTGAGTATTCGTTGTAAGCCGATTAGAGAGTCTGCCAGAATCGCTTAATCATCTGCATATGCGAGTAGTAAAACTTCACACAGTGAGTTGATGGAAACCCCTCTGACTCTGTTCTTTATCAGATATTCCTCTATATCCGACATATACAGAGAAAATAGGAAGGGGCTCGGAATATCTTCTTGCAGGACGCCCTGCGTAATGTCTATCGGGTCAGATGCCCCTTGCGGCGTACGGACAAATATAGTCGATTTTTCATGTAGGTTTTTTAGTAGTCTTTCAAATTTCGCACTAACCCCTAAAGAGAATATCTTATGTGTGAATATCTTGACCACAGAGTTCATAAGCGCAATACACCTGTAATTAGATGGAATTGATCTATCACCTTTTTTAAGTAACATAAAGGCGACCACC
>JAABKJ010011595.1:0-10709 GCA_011634705.1 Andricus grossulariae
TATCCAAGGTCTTTGTTTCAGGCTTCATTCACTCTACTCACATTCTTTTTATAAACTATTTGTCGCCAAAATTTTCTATCCTGGCATACTACTCTAGCTTCCTGCACGTCCATGCATTTTTTTCATGCAAGCTCTCGTGTCTCTATGGCTTCTTATTTCTCTATGAATTAATGTCTCCTTCACAGATTCTGACCATTCTTTCGGCGGTCTACCTCTGAGCATTCTGCCATTTACTTTACCTTTATACACCTGTTTGGTCAATCCTCGTTGCTCCACAATCAAAATTGAATTTTCCTTTCACTTTGATTTGCTTTTTCTCGTAAACTTATTTCCGGTCCTAAGGCTGATTTCTTCGTTCCACGTCCAGTATGGTAATTTTAGGCAACTAGACTCTATAAATTTGAATCGGTCAAAAGTGACTTTTTAAATCAGTCAATTTGACTCGCTGATGAAATCAGCTATTTTAAATTATCAAATTCTTTGAATTTTCATCTAAAAAAAAGGTCAATTTTCAACCAAAAATGGTATATAGTTTAATCTGCAATAAACAAAATTAATTTTCAAGACAAAAAAAAACTAATTTGCAACAAAATAGTTAAATTTTCAACAAAAGAGGTGAACCTTTATCTCAAAGGATGCATCTCCAAACCAGAAAATAAATTTATAACAAAGTGGTTCAACTTTCAAACAAGTAATTACATTTTTTTAAATTAATTTTTGAACAAAAAGATGAATTTTCTATAAAAATGACGCAGTTTCAACAGAGCACGTTAATTTTCAACCAACAGACAAATTTTTAACAAAATACACAATATTCAACCAAAAAGTCAAATTTTAAACTGAAGAAGATTAAATTATAATCAAAAATAAAATAGTTTAATTTTCAGCTAAAGAAAATAATGTTTAAAGAAAAGAAAAAGAATTTTCAACCAACAAGATGAATTTTAAAGTAAGAATATTATTCATCTACCAAAAATACATCAATTTTCAACTAACAAAGATACATTTACAATAAAAATAGGACAGTTAAATTTGCAGTTTAAAAAATTCATTCTTAAATAAATGAAAAAGGAATTTTCTACAAAATGGTTAAATTGTTCCATAAAATAGTTCAACTGAAGATGATAAATTTTCAAATGAAAAGTCAATAGTTAAATTTTCAGTTAAAAAAAATAGTTGCCAACAAAAAAAAAAGAATTTTCAACAATATAGTTAAATTGTCTACAAAGTAGATTAATGTTTGACCAAATCGATCCATTTTCAACCAAAAAAAGGAATTTTTAACAAAGAAGTTTAACTTTCAATCAGGTAGTTCAATTTTCAATCAAGAAGATTAATTTATAACCAAAAAAAGTTGAATTTGAAACTAAAAAGAAATTGATTTTCAAAAAGAAATGATTTTCAAACAAAAGAGTTGAATTTTCAATCAAACAGATGACTTTTCAACTAAAACGATAAATCATTAACAAAAAGAATGAATTTTTAAAAAAGCAGTTCAACTTTCAACCAAGTAGTTGAATTTAAAAAAAAAAAATTTTTTTTGGATTGAAGATTCATTTTTTTGGTAAAATGTTTAACTATTTTGTTGAAAACTTTTATTTTATTGGACATTAGGAAATGTTTTAAAATATCGGTTATGAGATTGACTCAAATTATCAATTTTAAAACATCTATTTATTGTTAATAATTGTTTTTGGGAGGCAATTGTGTACTCAAGATTTGTTGGGCTTTTAGTTTTTAAAGGAAAATGGTATTTTCATTGTAAAATTGAATCCGAACTTTTTATTTAAATTCAATTCACCACTTCAAAGTTAAGATATTCAATACCATCAGGCTGTACAATTTGGTTTTCAAATTACTCTTTTTTTAAATTTCAAGGATAGTTTCGACTTGGAAATTTTTTGAAGAAAAAAAAACTTTAAACATTCACAGACTTCACATTCTTTCCCCTATTCCCCTCTTTTCTGTTTTTTTTTTAATGCTCTGTTTTCAAGAAACATCCCCTTTTTCTCGTTTTTTTCTTAAATTCAAACTGAATTAATAGAACCCAAATAAGAAATTCCTACTACATATTTTTGGTTAAAAGTTTATTCTTTTTAATTGAAAATTCTACTTTTATATTTTTGGTTCAATTTGTCTCTTTTTGCAAAAAATTCGACTATTTGGGTGAAAATTTAATTAATTTGTTGAAAATTCAACTACTTTGTTAAAAAATCATTTTTTTTGTTGTTGAAGATTCACCTCTTTAGTTAAAAGTTTGATTATTTTGTTGAAAACTTGTTTTTTATTCAAAATTAATTTTTTATATTTCAAAATGTAACTATTCCATTTTTGTGCAAAAGTTGATCTACTTTGTTAGAATTAATTGTTTGAGCGAAAATTCAAACCTTTAGATGAAAATTTATGTATTTTGTTGAAAATTGGTCTTTTTTGGTTGAATTCAACTCTTTTTTTTTGTCAAATTAAAATGGTTTTTGTTGAAATATCAACTATTACATGTCACGTTGAGAATTCATCTTTTTTGGTTGAAAATTCAATTACTTAGTTGAAAATTCGACTACTTAGTTGAGAATTGAACTAAATTGTTAAAAATTCATTATTTCGGTTGAAGATTCAAAATTTCAGTTAAAAATTCATATTTTTTGTTGAAATTTCCTGTTTTTGGTTGAAAATTAATTTTTTTAACTGAACATTTAACTATTCCATTTTTGTTTGAAAACTTATGTTTAATTGAAAATTCATGTATCTTGTTCAAAATTGTTTTCTTTTTAGTGAAAAATTAATCTTTGATGAAAATTCGTCTGTTATGATTAAAAATACAACTGTATGTTTGAATTCAACAGTTTTTTCTTTAAAAATTAAAATATATTCAGGTTGAAAATTGAACTACTTAGTTGAAAATTCGACTAATTAGTTGAAAGTTGAAGTACTTTGTCAAAAATTTATTCTTTTTGTTGAAGCTTTAAATTGTTAGTTAAAAATATTTTATAAACTGAAAATCTAACTATTCCACCTTTTTTAAAACTTCTCCTTTTTAGTTGAAAATTTAACTAATTCCACCTTTTTTAAAACTTATCCTTTTTAGTTGAAAATTTTTTTATTTATTATTTATTTATTTTTAGTATAAAATTAATCTTCTTGGTTGAAAATACATCTTTTATGATTAAAAATACAACTGTTTGGTTGAATTCAACTGTTTTTTATTTAAAATTAAAATCTTTTTTGGTTTAAAATTCAACTACTCAGTTGGAAATTCGACTCATTAGTTAAAAATTAAGTTACTTTGTTAAAGATTAATTTTTTCACCGAAAAATTTAACTATTCCATTTTTGTTTGAAAACTTATCCTTTTTAGTTGAAAATCCATATATTTTGTTAAAAATACTAATTTTTTGGTAGAAAATTAATATTATTGGTTGAAAATCAATCTTTCTTAGTTTGAAAATTCAACTAGTTGTTTGAAATTTCATCTTTTTTGTTGAAAATGAGTATTTATGTAGAAAATTAATCATTTTAGTTTATAATTCATATATTTAGATTGAAATGCAACTATTTAATTGGAAATTGAACTATTTTGTTAAACATCACTCCTTTTGGATTGAAAATTCATCGTTTGATGGAGAAGTCATATTTTTTGGTTGCAAGTTGATTCTTTTTTATTCAAAAAGTCTACTATTATATTTTTGGTCCAGAATTCATCTTTTGTGGATGAAAATGCAACTATTTTGTTACAAATTCTAAGGTTTGGTTGAAAAATATCTTTCTTGTAGAAAATCCATATTTTTGAATTGACGATTCAACTGTTTTGTAGAAAAATCGTCTTCTCAGCTCGAAAAGACAACGATTTGGTTGAATTTTTTTTCCCTTCATGACTGAAAAATCAACTATTTTGTTAAAATTTCATATTTTTAAATTAAAAATTTAACTATTTTTTAAAAATTGAAATCTTAATTGTTCAAATATCAACTATTACATTTTCCGCTGACAATTTATCTTTTTTGATTACATTTTTAAGTAATTGCGTAAATGTTGAATCCTTTGTTAAAAATAATTTATTTTTGCTTGAAGATTCATTTCTTTGATTAAAAGTTTAACTATATTTTTGAAAACTTGCGTTTTTTTAAATTAAAAGTTAACTCTTCAAACTAAAAATATAAATATTCCACTTTTGGTTGAAAACTTAACTACTCTTGGGCAAATAGACAGTTCCTATTTTGTTGGAAATTCGACTTTTTTATTGGTAAATTAATCTTCTTGTTCAAAAAATCATGTTTTTGATTGAAAATTCAACTATTTGTTTGAAAATTAGGCTACTTTTTAAAAATTTGATTTTTTGGGTTGAATATTCAAAATTGAAGTAGAAAGTTTATATCTTTGGTTGAAACCTTGTCTTATTTTGTTGAACATTAACCGAAAATTTAACGATTTAATTTTTGTTCCAAAACTTATCTTGGTTGGTTGAAAAGTCATGCATTTTCTTCAAAATACGTTTTTATTTAAGAGAAAATTATTTTTCATTGTTGAAAACTCATATTAGCAAGTTGAAAATGCAACTATTTGGTTAAGGGTCTAACTATTTTGTTGAAAATTGAATTATTTAGTTGAAAATTACCTTTTTTGTTTTTGGTTAAAAATACAATTACTTTGTTGAAAATGAACTTTTTGGTTGAAAATTCATATTTTCAGGTTGAAAATTCAACTGTTTTGCAGAAAATTCGTCTTTTGGCTTAAAAGTTTAACTGGATAAACTTTTTTTTGTTCTTGACTGAAAAATCTTTACTTGTTGAAAATTCGCCTATTTGGTTGGAAGATTTGTTGTTGTCGTTTTTTTAAGAAAAAATTCATCCTTTTGGAATCAAAATTCATTTTGTTTGGTAGAAAATTAATTTTGTTAGGTAGAAAATTCATCTTTCTTGCTTGAGTTATGGTTGAATATTTATCTTTGTTAGTTGAAAATTTAATTATTTATTTGAAAGTTGAAGTATTTTGTTTAAAATGAATCTTGCTTGTTGGAAAGGTAATATTTTATTGAAAATTTAAATTTACCATTTTTGGTTAAAAATTTATCTTTTTTAGTTGAAAATTCAAATCTTTGTTTGGTAATTCAAGTATTTTGTTAAAAATTAATCTTTTTTGGTAGAAAATTAATGTTCTTGATTGAAAAATCGAGTATTCGGTTAAAAATTCAACCATTTTGTTGAACATTGAATTAATTTCTTTAAAATCTTTTTTAATAGAAAATTCATCTTTTTGGATTGAAAATTTATTTTGTTTGGTAGAAAAGTCATCTTTCTTGCTTGAAACTAAATTTTAACTGTATTCTAATAAATTCGTCTTTTTGTCTTGAAAATTTAAATATTTTGGCAGAAAAATAAATTATTTTGTTGAAAATTCATCTATTTAGCTTATCATTCCCCTATTTTAGTAAAAAAAAACCTATTTTCGCTGTTCTGAACTTTTAAAAGAATTTTGGGCTGTAAAGTCTGTTATTGGTTAAAATTTTTTTTTAATATTTCAAAGATTGCGTCCTGTAAATTTCAGATTGCTTCTACAACTTTCCTAGATCATGACACTAGTTTAAGTCCAGATACAAAATTCGAGACCTTCTTAGAATAAAATAAAAAAAAATTTCAGTGACATCATTTTCATTTAATATAGAATACTGAAATTTTCAGAATCAACGAGCAAACAATGAGATTTCGTTAAGAGTTTAATTTTTAATAACCTCATAAAAATTGTTTAATTGTGTTGCAAGATAACCGAATTAAAAATAACTTTTTTTATCTTATATGCGAAAAAATTACAAGAAATTCGGTCATTTGAGATTTGCATCCTCAATTTATCAGACTCGCTCAGGGTCGACTTGGCACAATGAAATCCCAACCTTCGTTTCATTTAATCTCGAACTCGATAAACAAAATATTTCCAGAGTAGGCTTTTATCGTGCAAATTGCGCAACATTGATTTTTGACAAGTGCAAATTATTCTCTAAAATTCGTTGGCGAATGTTGATTCAGAAAAAAAACACTTAAAATTGTCTACAATTGCGTAAGATAAGGTAAAGATAAATAATTAGCTGAATCAGAGAGGTAATAAAATTCTCGGTAAAATTACTCATGATTTTTTTACTAGACGCAATATTTTTTTTCAGGGAGAAATCAGGGAATTTTATTGGTCAGTGAAAGGTCAAGGAATTTCTATGAGAGACGGTTTGAATAACTGATAAGGATAATAAATTTAAAGATTTTAAATTTAAATTTGAAAATTTTAAATTTACTTACTCCGCTTATAAAATATTTTATGTTAAAAACGTTACAAGATTAAGATTCTGATCATAGGAAGTTTTCAAAATGAAATTTTGCGGCCAGCCTGATAATATAAGATTCTTGTCAATATATTATTTGTCTGTTATATCTATTTCACTTTTTTTTCAGTTGCTTCCTCCTGACGATTGTATATTAAAATTTTATTATTTGGTTGCAAATGAAAATTCGTCTTTTTGGATTGAAAATTCGACTATTTTGGTAGCAAATTAACTTTGTGCTTAAAAATTTAACTATTTTTTTTTTAAATTCTTCCTTTTAGTTTAAAAATTTCTTTCTTTTGGTACGAATTTCTTTTTTTGTTGTTAAAAATGCAACGGGTTGGTAGAAAATTAATCTTCTTTGGTTGATGATTCACCCAATTCATTTGAAAATTCATCTTTTTTGGTTGAATTCAGCTATTTTTTATTAAAGATGAAAATATTTTTTTGTTAAAAAATCAATTCCGCAGTTCAAGGTTCAACTAACTTATTAAAAAATAATTTTGTTGTTGAAAATTCATCTCTTTGGTTGAAAATTTGATTTTTGTTATTAAAAATTGATTTTTTAAACAGAAAATTTAACTATTTCAGCTGAAGAATCATGGCCTTATTTTAACATTCATATCATTGTTTGAAATTTTAACTAATTTGTTGAAAACTAACTTTTTTTAGTTGAAGAATAATTTTTTATATTAAAGATGTAACTAATCCATTTTTGGTTAAAAATTGATTTGTTTAAATTGAAAATTCAACTACTCGGGAATAAGTAGAACCGCGTATAATGTTAAAAATTTATTTTTTCGTTAAAGGTACTTCTCTTTGGTTTAAAATTTAACTATTTTGTAGAAAATTCGTTTTTTTTTTTAATTAATGTTTTTAACTGAAAATGTAACTTTCCTGTTTTTGGTTAAAAATGCAATTATTAATTGTTTTTTAGAAATAGTCGTCTTTTGTCTTGAGAGCTCAACAATTTGGATAAACTTTTTTTTTCGTTCTTGACTGAACAAATATTTATTTAATGAAAATTTGTCTTTTTGGTTGGAAAATTTTCGTGTTAAAAGTGGATTAACTTTGTTAAAAATTCATTTTTTATTGCGGATTCATAATGTTAGTTGAAAATTCTTTTCTTCGGTTGAAAGTTCGTGTTTTCTTTTGCTGAAAATTAATTTTCTTTACAGAAAATTTAACTTTTCCATTTCTGGTTGAAAAATTACCTTGTTTAGTTGGAAATTCAACTATTTGTTTGAACATTTATTTTTTTATTGAAAATTCATAATTTCGGGTTGAAAATTCAATTGCTTTACAGAAAATTCGTCTGTTGGTTTTAAAGTTCAACAATTTGGATGCATTTTTTTTTTGCAGAAAAATATTTATTTGTTGCAAATTCGCCTTTTTGGTTGGAGAATTAAGCTTTAGAGTTGAAAGTTGAACTGCTTTGTGAAAAACAATTTTTTTGGGTTAAAGATTGGTTATTGGTTAAAAATGAAACTATTTTATGGAAAATTATTACTTTTTTTTTAATTAGTTTATTTTTACTGAAAATCTAAGTTTTCCACTTACGATTGAAAATTTATCGATTTTGGGCAGTCTTTATTGGTTGAAAATGCAACAATTTTGTTAAACATTAACTTTTTTGTTAAAAAAACATATTTTCGTGTTGAAAATGCAATTGTTTTACAGCAAATGCGTCTCCTTGTTGGAAAATTCAACACCTGGGTTGAATGTAGAACTACATTGTGATAAAATGCCTTTCTTTTGTTTAAAAATTCATCATTTTAATTGAAAATTTATCTCTTTAGCTAAAAATTAAACTATTTTCTTGAATATTTATCTTTTTGGTAGAATATTAATATTCACAGTTTGAAAATTCAACTATTATGCAGAAAAATAATATTTTTAGTTGAAAATTGGTCCTTTTTGGACATTTTGTTTGAAAATTCATCTTTTGTGGTAGAAAATTATTTTTTTTTGTGGAAAGTTTGTCTTTGGAGGAAAATTTATGAAAATTCAACTAATTGGTTAAAAATTCCACTATTTTGTGAAAAATTGAATTATTTTGTTGAAAATTAAAGTATTTTGTTTGTCATCCTTTTTTGGTCGAAAAATTAACTATTTTGGTAGAAATTTAACTTTTTTGTTGAAAATTCAATTATCTTTTACGAAATTCCATTTTGTTCTTGAAAATGCAACTGTTTTTTGTTAAAATTTATTATTTTTGTTTGAAATTTCAACTATTTGGTTGAAAATTCATTTTTTTTTTTTTTTTGAAATATCAAGTATTATATTTTTCATGGAGAATTCATCTTTTTGTTGAAATTTCATCTGTTTTTGGTTGAAGATTAATCTTTATTGTTTCAAAATTCGACTATTTGGTTGAAAATTCAACTCTGTAGGTAGAAATTGCCAGTATTTGGGTAAAAATTCAATTATTCCGTTGAAAATTTAATTATTTTGTTAAAAATTAAAGTCTTTTGTTAGTCATCTTTTCATGGTCGAGAATACAACTGTTTTTTGACATCTTTTCTATTTCGGTTGAGCATCCAACTATTTTGTTAGAAAATTAACTTTTTGTTGAAAATTCAATTATCTTCTGAGAAATTCAATTATTTGGTTGAAAATGCAAACGTTTTTGGTTGAAGTTTATTATTTTTTGTTTGACAATGCGACCATTTGGTTAAAAATTTAACAATTTGGGTAAAAATTTAACTATTTTGTTGAAAATTCATTTTTCTTCTTCTGAAATATCAAGTATTATATTTTTCATGGAGAATTATTCTTTTTGTTGAAATTTCATCTGTTTTGATGAAATTTTGTCTATTTGGGTTAAAAATCCAACTATTTTGGTAGAATTTTAACTTTTTTGTTTGAAAATTCGATAATTTTATTGAAAAGTAATTTTTGTAGTTTATAAATTCAACAATTTGGTTGGCAATGCAACTATTTTAATAAAGTCATCGTGATTGGTCGAAAATTCAACTGTTTTATTAAAAATTTGTCCTTTTTGGATTAAAAATTCATTTCTTAATGAGAGAAAAGTAATTATTTTTGTTTAAAATTAACCAATTAAATTTTAATCTAAAATTGTTTTATTCCACCCTATTAAAAAAAAGATCTGAGAATTCAACTCTACAATCTAAATTCCAAAGCTTCATTTAAGAAGAGAGAGGTCATAAAACCCTCAGCAAACTATACAGTAACTATACTACTAGCAGACTTTCTCTTACTGTCGTTAATAAACATCCCGAAAGGTTAAAAGGATTTAATTTCAAACATTTTTTTTTCCCCCGATAATAAGTAAATAAATTGGGCGCCAGTCCGGTACCAGGTACCAGAAGCAACTGGAGAAGTGTTCTTGCAGGTAAGGAGGCGAAGGCGGATGTGCAACTGGTCACGTAGGTCGTAGAGAAGAGATGAGAAGGTAAAATTTTCTCGGCTGATGAAAGAGCAAAGGAGCAAAAGAGCGAGGGAAAAGAGTGGACACTGGACAGAGTGGGTTCTTTGAGATGAGAGTTGCTCCGGTGCGGTGCCTCGACTCGCAAGATACGAGGGCAACGGCCGGTCAAAGTCCCTTATATACCTATATCTACCACTACATGCTGCAAGACTTGGTACCCATTCTACACTTTTTCTATTATATCTACCTCCCTCTCACTAGTCTTCCTGTGGCTTTAGTGGAATTTTATTCACTATACTATACCTATCACTCTATCCTATCTACTAAAAACTACACCTATCCTACCTGTTGTGTCCTTCTTCAGTGACTCTGAAAGTCTAAAAGTCTAGGACCAGGATGTCTAGTCTAGACTCTAGACTAGACTCTAGAATTTTATTGCTAACTATATACCTATATTTACCTATCCCTATCACCCTATCCTATCTCCTATACCTATCCTATCCTATATTCTGTTGTATCCTTCAGTCACTCTAAGATTCTAAAAGTCTAGGACATGGATGTCTAGTCTAGATTCAGTGGAATTTCATTCGCTTACTATATTCCTATATTTACCCATCCCTATTACCCTATCCTATCTCATATACTCTATAAACTCTATAGTCTATGCTCTATACCTATCCTATCCTACCATATCTGTTTGTGTCCTTCTTTAGTCAGTCTGGAAGTTTAAAAGTCTAGGACATAAGACAAGAATGTCTAGACTCTAAAGTCAGTGAAATTTGATTTACTATCTATATACCTATATTTACCTATCCCTATCACCCTATCCTATCTCCTATACCTATCCTATATTCTGCTGTGTTCTTCTTCAGTCACTCTAAAAGTCTAAAAGTCTAGGACATGGATGTCTGTCTATATTCAGTGGAATTTCATTCACTAACTACATTTCTATATTTACCCATCCCTATTACCCTGTCCTATTCCCTATACTCTATTGTCTATACTCTATATC
>JAABKJ010011596.1:0-10708 GCA_011634705.1 Andricus grossulariae
TAAACTAACTTATTCATAAATAATTTCTGTTTCAGATGAGATTTTTTAAGGTTATATCGTAAATGATACGTTATCAACAAAAAAATTTAATTTCGTTTACAATTTTAAACTTTTAACAAATATACAATTTTAAAGAAATGTCAAAGATGCTTTAAAAAAACTCAACATAGTCTTCAGGGGTTTTTCTTTTCTTTCTATATAATAGGTAAACAGCGACAATTTGTATATTATATATAGATTGAATACTCTCCAGTTTATTATTATTTTTATTTGATACATGTATTTCTCCTTCTAGAATAAGCCTCGAAAAGGACCTGAAATAAAGGTTGAAACATGTCGGCAAATTTTAATTAAAAAAAAATTTTTTACATCAAAAGAAGCGGAATAGGCCTTAACGAACATTATTCATCATATACCGCAAAAATACATTTATTTATATATTTATTAAAATTCATATGTTCCATTTTGGGTTGAAAATTCATCTTTTTTTGTTGAAAATTGATCTTTTTTTCTAAGAATTCATGAGATCTGTTTGAATCATTTGTTTTTTATCTAAATCAACTATTAATATTGATCGTTACTACACTTCGCGACGGAATTGTCATAATGAAGCAAACGCCAAAAATAATGGAAGATATATTTTTTTACGAGAAAACGGCAGGTTCAGAGATTTTTCAAAGAAATATGTATGTACCGTTATATCTATGATACAATTATATGGTTTTATGTCTTACGTTTCTTCGTTTGATTAACTATTTTGTAGAAAAAATGCTGCTAAAAAGAATTGAAAAAAGTATTTCTTCAATTTCTGAAATTCAAGTCACACACTCTTAATATTTTTTAAGAAAAAAACCTTATCTCACTCACAATCTTGGACGGACTTTATCAGATTTTCTCAAGGTTAAATGATTATACGCTTGCGAGACTTTAACTTCTAATAAAAAAATTAGGTAATTCTAATTAAAAATGTTCATGTCACTACATTCTGAGCGTATCTAGATACGCCATTTATGTTCGGGGATGGGAGAATACAAATATCTTGGAAGAGTATATATACACGAAACATCAGAATGTTCATTAGTTATGCTCTTCTCATAATTCTGCGTTGAACAGTTTTGCTAAAATTTTGAAAAAATGAGAATCGATTATACTCTGCTTTTAACAGTTCTCGTTATTCTCAATTATGTTGGTAAGTAAAAAATAAATTGATATCATTTTATATATTTAGGACCTAATAATTTTAATTTGTGTTCTATAGTATTTCCAATAAAAACTTTATACCTCAGAAGATTCTTGACAAAAAATATCTCTTGGGGAGAAAGACTAAAAAAATCCGATATTTGCAGGGTATTTTGATCAGCTTTTAAATTAATCACCTTGTAATTTTCGCGTCAGTTTTGCCTATCAAAATAAGGATTTTTAATTGTATGTCGAGTAAATTAAAATAGATTAGGTGTGTAAATACACGGGTTGTCCAAAAAGTTTGGGAACTAATTTTTTTAAAACGACACTAATCGCGCTATCCACTACTGCTTGTGTTGTGTTGTATCGACAAAAGCCTTATCTACAAGCGTATGAAATTTCAGCATCGTATCTTAACTCAGTTCATTTAAACAGACCAAAAACCAGCCCGTGTATTTTTGCCTGGTCGAAAAATCCATCTGTAGAAAAAAGTGAATATGCAATTTTGTGCAAAGCTGCGTAAATACCCAGAGCGTTTTAAAAGTGTTCGAGAATCACTCGATAACACCGCGAAAATTGAGTTCGAAAAAGTCAAGAGTAAAAACAATGCTCATCACTTTTGTTTATTCGAATGCGTTGATTCATTGGGTACCGAGAAAAGGGCCTGAATTTGAAAAAGGGCCAATGATTACAATCAGGAGGAAAATTTTTCAATGACATTCCCGGGATTCAAAAGGACCTGAGAAGCATTTTGAGCGAAATTTCTTCAGATGAGTATAAAAAGTGTTTCTAAAACTGTGTTGATTGCCTTAACGCGTCCATTGATTCGGAAGGGATGTATTTTGAATAATTTTGTATTAACTTCGCATTCCACTGTATACTGACTCTTAGTTTCTGAACTTTTGGGGTACACCTTAGGTGTATTTGTTCGCGAGCAAACGAAATTAAAGTTTTGGAAAAAAGTTTCATAATACGCATTGTGATCACTTAAACTGTATGTGAAATTAAATGCTGTAATGAACATGGATTAACAAGAATAAGAAGTATGAAATAGAAACAATAAATATGATATAGTCTGGAATTGGTATAATGACAAATGGAACCACTTATAAAATCAATTTGTGAAGAAAAATACGTCGATCAATCTTTAATTAATAAAGACAAGCTTTCAATATGAAAAAACAGATTAAAATTATCATTTAATCTGAAACAGTATTTCTCGCATTGATGTAATCACTTGTGAGTGAGAGTAACATGTTACACAAGCGCGCTCTCTCACTAAAATTTTCACAATTATATGTTTCTAATTAATTTGAATAAAGAAGCGTGTTTTTTGCTCACTTGGTGGCGATTCACCACCGCGAAGCACAGATATGCTGTAGCTACTTTGTACGAAATAAAATGAAACACTTTTAGTAAGCTCAGGTCTTCTCAAGCAAAGCTACGAACATCTTTAGCTTTCTTGAAACGATGCAGGGACAACAACATCGTCCCGAAATTCTTACAATTGAAAAAACATTTGGTAACATCTAAATATAAATATAAATTTGGTGTTTCCACTTAATAACAAAAAATAAAACGTGACAAATTACTTGCAGAAAAACACATATCACTAACTAACACAGTAAAAAACATCTCTAACATTCCTATCAGCAATGACATTATTTCAGCCTTGTCCAAAGGACATAATTTTGCGGTAGCTCCCTCCAAAATCCCGAAAGAAGAAATAATCAGTAATTTGGAATCCGCAATATGTCAGCAAAACAAAAACCCTTCTAGAAGGCTCCAAACTTGACAGCAAATTAATACCTACTAATCCCATCTCTCAAAAACTTTACAAACTCCCAAAACTTCAGAAAAACAACATTCCACTCATACCTATCGTTAGCGCAATAAACTTACCAACTTACAACCTAGCACACTTCCTTACAAAAGAACTGAATCTTTTCACATAAAAGTCTATCAGACACTTCCGAAACTCTTTTGATTTTATCGAAAAGATACAGCGGATCGCGTGAAGTTACTTGAATTCACGTGTAGTCACTGAAATCACTTGAAGTCATTGTACACTCCATCGGTCGAGATGTGAACCCCTCGCAACAGATTCACATTCATCCCCAAGACTTACTCGTGAATTTCGACGTAGTATATCTCTTCACGAACGTACGACTCTCTGATACAATTGATAATATTATATCTTCTGCAAACTTCTCCTCCCATCTCACACCTTTGATAGAGTACTGTCTCGACAATACTTACTTCTCTTTCAATAACCAATTCTACGAACAAACTTCAGGAGTAGCAATGGGATCTCCAATCTCACCTGTAATGGCCAACGTCTTTATTGAACATCTAGAAACTTAAATCTTCAACTAATCCAAGCTTGAACCGGAATTTTGGTGCCGTTACGTTGACGAAACTTTTGTCATCTGGAGTAAATTCGTTTTTTACCAATTTTATTTCGGTCTACAGGAACTACACAAGTTTTCCGATTTTATCAGTCGATTACACCCTAATATCCAGTTCACCATGAAATTGAACAAAACGGAAATTGCCTTTCTTGGACGTGCTAGTTTACAAAAGATCTGGTAACACATTAGGAAATGAAGTTTACAGAACACCCACCCACACAAACAGATACCTATTTGCCTCCTCCCAACACCACCCACCTCTGAAGCAATCGGTCATCAACTCCCTGGTACACAGAGCTGTCTCCATAACAGATAAAGTTAACTTACAAAAGGAATTACAAAACCTTCAACAGTCCCGTGTTACATATAGTATTTTATTCCACTCTCGACCATGACCACCTTTTAGCCCTGCAAAGCGAGTCCGATGCATTTTCTATAGCTTTGTTCGCGGCTGGAAATCTGATCGACCCGGAGCAACCCAGATTTTCAATATTGCGACCGTCGACCGAAAAAAGAAAAAATTCAATTTTATTTTCGCCCTGCAAATTCTTCTTCCGCTCCGAAAATTTTACTTTGGCCCCGTCAATTTTACTGCCGCCCGAATAATTTTATTTTTGCCCCGCAAATTTCACCTGTGCTCCGCAAATTTTACCCCTATTCAGGGGCGACTGGTGACCTTTTTGGTCGTGTGTGGAATAAAAGACTTAATTGGCCAATCATGTTCGACCAGTCCCCACGGCGGGGCATTCTGGCCAATCACAGGCATCATAGAGAGTATACATGAGAACAACATAACCTTAAACTTCAGTTTCAGATCAGCCTTCAAGAAGTAAACTGCAATATTCACGAAACGTCGGCAAGATTCGTAATTTTGCAGACGATTGAAACCCCAAACACCTGTCTTTATTACTCTTTTACTATTTGTCATGCATTTTTCAAATTACAAATTCATGAATCTTTTTTGTCTTTCCACAGAAATATCATCAGGTATGCAGCCCATCACAAGGGACTTTCTGGCTAGTTTTGGTATGAGTAACGAACAGACGAATAATCAAGGTATCCCTAGTACGAATTAAAATTGAAAACAGAAGTGTTGATTAATATACATTTTTTATATTAATATTTTAAAACCATTAATAATCTCTTGTGCTAGGGAATATTTTACACTCATGTAACCTTGTTCCCAATGTTTTAAAGAACAATTTTCGAAAAAATATTTTCTTATTGAGCACGTTTTTTGCAGGCTCTTTCCCTTCTAAATCATGCCGTTCCATAAGATATTTCTGTAGAATACAAGCAGAACCATAATAATTTAAGCAAGCGCCTGCTAATAAATTATATCTTACAGATTGGATCATTACGAAATAATATTATACGTAAATCATTATAGGCCTATAATGATTTTTTTATATTGAATTTCCTATACACTAGAGGCTAGATTTACACTAGAACCTCGATTTTAGTAAACTGTGTTTGTGGGTTCCTAGACCTGATATCCTTCGCAGTTTTGTGATGAGGGCAGCTACGGGTCCGAGAGAGAGGCAATGCTCAGTCAAGCGTAACAAACTGCATGAGGGCCACACTCGTTGTGCCTGATTTGCATCAAATCGAGTTGCATAAATTCAGGTTGCAGTGTAATTGCGGTTTTGTATATTGCTTGAAGTAGCCTTGAAGCAGAATTGAGCCCGTCGGAACGTAAACAGTCAGGGCCTTGTGAACCATTTATAATATTGCCCAATATACGCGCTTGAGTACCCGCGCCCTGTGCATTTCTGCTACGCTGCTGGTGTTTTTCCGACTCGGGTGAACACCCTCTCTCGCCGCTGAGGCGCACTACTCTCAGTCCGAAACCACGTAGGCAGCAATTCTCAAAACTAGTAAATCCGGCCCGGGTAAATCCAGCCTCTCGTGTCATTGTTTTGCAATGATAGAAAACTCATTATAGGAAATCATTATATAGAAAATAATTACCGAATTATCAGCATTGCAATGAATTATACAAGAACATTGGAAGAATTAATGCCAAAAGTAAACAAACTACAAATAAAAGGAGCGTGGTTTTTCAGACCACTCATAATTCTGCACAATCAACTTTACGCAGCAAACATTAGAAAAATCCTTCAGAATCTTTTGAAATCTTTTGATACATTTGTGAATATTTGTAAATGTCTTTTGAATCTTTTTATGTAACTTAAATTCTTTCAAACATATGAACTCTCCTAAAATCCTTCGAGAAGCCTCAAAATCCATAGAAGTTTTTTGATGTCTCATGATATCCTTCGGGATCCATTATAATCTCCGGAGATATTTGGAAGTCTTTGAAATCCTCTTAAATATTTTTAAATTTCTCAAGATCTTAGTAAAATTTCTTGAAATCCATAGAATTATCATAAAGTCTCATGAAAACTATTGAAATTATTTCAAATTGATAGAAATGTTTGTAAATGCGTAGAAGCTTTCTTAAAACCCATAAAATCTGACGAAATCGTTTGAAACCCGTGGCAATTCTCTAGAATTCCTTCAAATTCCTTGGCATTCGTTGAAATACATTAATGTATTTGAAATCTTCGAACTATTTTGGAATACTGTAGAATTCCTTTAAACTTGGCGTTATATAAATGTACAAAGAATTCATTTCTACTCTCCTAAAATGTTACGTACGCGTATATCTCTGGTAACGTCTGTGTATTTCGCGTTAGTGAAAACTAACTTCAATGTGTACAAGTGCTAGTGTTGGGAATATTTGGGGCCTGGCTGCAATAAGCAGAGAATATAAAATCTTTCGCTTCAAGGTGGGAAGGCTCATGGCCACTTGGGTTTGCCTTTGAGCGACGTGACGCGTTGACGGAATGACGGTTTTTCCCACAGTTAGGCGGAGTAATTATATCCTATTATATTACAGCCCGATCCTCATTATTTTGATGAGAGTGTAGTGAAGTTTTTGAAAGCTAATGCAGAGTTTAGCACAAAAGTTGCCATTTCCGAAAAGGCTAAAACGCGATGCAAGCTCGGACAAAAATGTGATGTGCTCTGGTCACCCGACTGGTCGGGTACGTCAACAAATTTGAGATTTGGATCCCACACGACCTGAAAAAAATTCACCTCGCCAAACGAAACAACATATGTGATTCATTGCTTAAATGTAACAAGACCGACCGATTTTTTAAGCAAATTATAACAGGAGTTAAAAAATGGATCGTTTACAATAACGCCATACAAAAAAGATCACGGAGCAAGCGAGATGAGCAGGCACAACCAAAATTAAAGCCCGAAATTCATTAAATAAAAAAGTTTTACATATTGTCTCTTTGGTGTGATTATTAAAGCATAGTTCATTTTGAGCTGCTATAGAAAAAAACTATCAATTCGGATGTCTATTGTCGTCAGTTGATGCGATTGGACCAAGAAATAAAAAAAAACTTCCAAAACTGGCTTATCATGGAGGAACAATTTCCCATTATAACAATGCCAGACCCCATATATAGTCCTGACCTCGCTATGATTATTATTTATTTCGTTATCTTCGAAGCCATTTGAACGAAAAAATATTAAATTTAGATAAGACTTTTAAAAATGAATTGATGCAGTTTTTTCCCTCTAATGACCAATATAGCCTTTATCGAACGAGGAATAATGTAGCTGACCAAAAAAGGGAAAAGTTTATCAAACAATATGAACAATATATCATTGACTAATGTTTGTTACTTATATTATTACAATCACTATGCAATTAATTTGGAAGAAGACATTACTTTTCAAACGACCGATAATTAATTATAAATGTCATACGTAAACATCTGACGCACGACGCAGCGTTCGACTGACTCTAAGTAAACCAATGTAATCTCTATGATTGCCATTGACACACTTCTGGCCTTTCTATCCAGTGAGATTTCACTCGAAATCAGTGAGATTTTTTTGGTTCAATTTAGGAAAGTGCGAAGTCTTTTAGAATTCTGATAAAATCTTACAGAATCATTTAAAATTTCTTGTAATCTATGTAGTAAAAACATATAAGTCTTTGAAATCTTGAAATCTGGTGAAATGTACTAGAAACAGCTTTAAACACGTTGATTGCAGTTTGATACAATACAACTACTGTTGCTGAATGCATTGAAAGTAAAAACGAAAGCTTAAAACAGAATCATAGTCAAAAGTGATATAACTATCTTTGTTCGTACAAAATTTAATTAAAACCAAATATTTCAAAACAGAGTTTGGTTTGTTTTCCTGAAAGATACCGAGCAAATCATATTCATGTGGTATGAAATACAAATATCTCACAAGGACAAGCTCAAGCCGTATATAATTTATGATATAAGAACTATAGTATATGTATGTATACTATTACCTCACCAAAAACATCTGCGATGGGAAAAATTCGACCCATTAAAAAGTTGGATGTATAATCAATATTATTTATGAAATTAAAGTTTGAAAAGTAATTGTCAAAGATGTGTAAACTTTTGAATTTATTAAACGAAAAAAATTACAGAAACTTTGAGAATATGTTAAAAAGGAAGAAAATAAAATCCTGACGAGACTTCTCAAAATTCTATTTTAATTATTTTGTGGATTTAAATTTCACATATGTTACTTTTCCTATAGTATTTCTTAGGTTACTTTAAATAACACAAGGCTTTCTTATCTGACCATTTATCTAAAGTCCTATCTGTTAGCCAACAATAATCTTGAGGTTTATCTCCCTTCTGCATGTTCAGCTGTAATCGCATTGAAACGGAAAACATCTACAATAGCCCTAGGAATATTGTTATTATAATGAATTTGGAGTATATTATGGATTAATTGTAGTATGCTTTGCAATGTGTTAAGTATTGAAGAAAATAATGTCTTGCAAGTGATAATAGAATATTATATTATTTATAATAAACCTGCTGATATCAGCGAAAGGAGGACATCTTGATGAATTGTAGTTCTTGTATATTCATAATGACATCACCATAATAAGTTCAATAACAATAATATTAGATTTAAAGAAATTGAAGATACATATTGTGTATTCTACCTAATATATAGTATACTCGTAGAATCTACAAATCTACTTTTTTCGAATAAAACAGTGTAAAATCTAGAGATCTCTTTCCTCAAGGTATCATTTTTTAGGTGTCCTGTTTTTAAATATGAGAACTTCATACTGTTATCTACAATGTAAAACAAATGAATCTTTTGAAGTAAAGTTTGACTTTTTGTATTAAATTCAGTTTTCTGTGAATCTAAGAATTACTTATGTCAGATTTAATTGTTTCGATTTAATTGAGCCGAACGATGAATAACGATATTATAATTTATTTAAAAAATTATTATTTCAATTTTACCTACCTATAATTGCTATAGTTTTGTTTATAGCGCAGGTCATTAAAATAATAACATAATCCACCTTAAAAATTTGGAACTAAGCTCAGTTACGACTGAAGCTTTCTAACAACTTTTCGGAGATGTTTCTGACTTACGCAAGTTTTCCAATTACGTTTCTATTGTTTGTAAACAAAATGACCCGAGAACTCTTTGAGATTTGAAAAGCAATTTAAGTTGTATTCTTCGGAGATATAGCCAGGAATCATGGTATGTCGATGCATTTTTAGTGACAAATTGTTTCATTTGAAAGAATAAAACATGTTCTATTTCATTAATTCAATTCACTTCTATAATTTAATATATTTTACTCTCCGGTATTTTATTTTTTACTTAGAATAGACTGAAAATTACAATACATCTCAGAATAAAACTAGACAAAATCAATCCTGATTCATATTATTCTGAAATCAAGTTTATCGTGATTTCAAATCGCAGTTCATTGTTCGGTTTAAATACATATATCATAAAAATTAAATCTGACTTAACTCCTTAGATTCACAGAAAACTTATTTTAATAAATGAAGCAAACTATACTCTTAAGAAAGTTTGATCTCCGGTGTCAGTGGTACCACTAAAAAATTTCAAGTAATATTTTTTTAAATAAAATTTAATTGGATACATTGAAGAAAAGGGATTTAAAATCGATTCGTTGAGACGGGGTTATTCATACTACGGTTAATCCATAATAAAGTTATTTCAAAATAAATGTAAGAAGTGATGTATTATCTTAGTTTCATGAAGGTATGCAAAAGTAGCATAAATTAAAAGCTCACATAACACAGAAAAAACAAAGTGTAAATCTAACCCTAATTTGAGGGTAACATTTCCCGGCAACAAAAATTAGTCTTGGTGGTGTGAGGGTTCGTGCCTAAATTACGTAACACTTTGAGGAAGGGGTCTAACTCAGTGTTACATAATGGTGAAAAACTGCAGGTAAAAATCGGAAAAAGCGTTACATAGGGGGGGGTCACAATTCTCGGTAAATTGCGTTACGTAATTTATGCACGACCCCTGAATGGTACCACTATACAAGGTACCGTTTCCCTCGGACTTGGGGTACGAAACGTCATCTGCTGTCAATTGTTTTTACAGATTTGCAGCAAAATCAATGAAGGATAGTGTCGTATCCCAACTAGGAGCGAGATAGTATCATATCTTGGAATTAGGTGCAATAAAATTTTGTCCCAGAGTTTCTACTGTCAAAAGAAGGAAACTATACTTTTGAAAAAGTTCGATCCCCTGCATCAGTGATATTACTACAAAATTTTACGAATGAAATGCTTCATCGAATGAACGCTTCTTTTCAACCAACATCTTCTTCGAGCAGATTCGGAACCAACACTTTATTTCACTCAGGCGTCGAGATGTTGGCGAATGTTGGTTCTCGCGCTTCGCACTCGATAACATATGTACCTCGCGCTACGCGCTCGGTCATTTTATTTTCCCCACTTTTAAAATTAAAGGTCAAAGCATCAGCAACTATAATTTGGTGATTATGAATCATCTTTTGTTAAAGCTCCTTCGGCTTTAACGAACACATTCTCATCATGTGTCTCGTTCTTCGCACTCGCTTTTATCGAAAATGCGAACTTTTCTACATTATTTTCTACTTTACTATATCAAATGTATATTACATATATTTATTTCTGTACCTCCGTCTGCGGCTGCTTATTCAGATATTGCAAAATAATGTACACATTTTATTTTTCATGAGGCCGAATTCATTTCCAATCGGGCAG
>JAABKJ010011597.1:0-10708 GCA_011634705.1 Andricus grossulariae
TGAAAATATTCATAAGCAAACCCTGCAGATTGGAACAAATCATGTGTTTAGTGTCTCTATTTAAAATTTTTTTAAAATTAAGATCGAAAAGAAATCTATTTTATCATGAATAATTTTATGCAAAATGATCTTAATTTTAAAATATCTTGTCAGTGTTATGCGTGATTTATTATTGTGGCCAGGAGAATTGTGTTGCTAACCATTGTGTGAGCTAACCCTTTCTTAAGGCCGGGGCCATTTTTCCCCTGAAAATATAAGTTTGGAATGTTCCTCGTAAACGATGCAAGATATCGCAAAAGAGCAAAAGGTATTTTTCATATTACATTTTCATATACGTGTAAACTTTTATCTTAACATTTTTTCGTATTTGTCGTTTGCGAGAAAAATCAGGAAAGTCGATTTTTTTTTTATTTTTTCTCCTGGCCACGAAAGTTATTTAGCCCACATGAAACTCACAAGACATCTTCCTTATGAAAGTACAAATTCAAAACGCAATTGTCAAAAAATATAAGTATGGATTTTTTGAGAAAATCAACTATTGATATTTTCAGAAAAACCGCCGCTGTTTTGTTAATTTGAAAAATTAGGGGGTTTTTAAAGACAAAGCAAAAAATTCAGATACGCATAACTTCGTAGACAATTTTTTTCGCAAAACGGAAAAAGACGTATCGCATAAATTCAAGAGTAGAACCTGACTGATTTGAAATTAATTTAGTCCTTAATAATTGACAACTACAATATTCATCTATACAAAATTTCTCATAACAAAAAACATAGAATTTGTACAGTATTAAAAAAATATCGATGCTAAAAAGTTGGAAAAAACTATCACAACGTTAAAATTCTAACTAAATTGTAACTAAAATTTTAATTAACATTTTTTTTAACAATTATTGTATCAAAAAATGATATATCGAAAACATTATTTTACCACATTGTATATTTAATTTTTTAAGAATTTTGTATGCAAAACCTCCATTTTCGATCAAAATGCTGGTTATTTAGTTCCGTACTGCCACCCTTTAGTTCTCAACTTTATTTTACAAAAATCTTCACTTGATCTCAAATTGAATACCCCCCCCCCCCAAATATATATATATTTCTTAGTGAAAAGTTTTAAAAAATTTAGCTGCTGAAGAAGTATTATTCTTTGTATAATAATTAGATCGGTTTCAGAAATTGGTCTTAAAAGTGTGGAACACGCGAAACGACAGATGCGTAGTATAAAAAATTTGGTCAATGGTTCGCGGGTGCAATTTCGCAACAATTTTAGCCTTTTTTTTTAGATTTGTAGAAGCCCGCCCTGAGGCAAGAGAGGGTCACGATCTCTAGCGTCTGAAGCTTCGTCAGAGGATCTCTTTCTTTCCCCGCTGGTCTTTCTTCTCTATAATCTTTTTTTATTTCTTTTTTTACTTGCTTTTCTGTTAGGAGTGTATTTTGAACCCACCGTGGCGGCGAGTCTAACAATGCGGGTTGGTAGGTGGGCGATGGCCAGGTATACCTATATATGTATAATGCCAGTGAAACACTGCTTCGTGCCCAGTAATATCAGTACAGGTCACGCCAATAATAATTTTGTCGTCAGTTGTTGGAAAAAATATGTCTAGACATAAAACTATTCTAGTCACAAATTTATAAATTTTTGGACTATGACTGTTTTTTGTAGCAAATATAATGAAAATAGTATCATTCCAGAATAGATCGTCTGGACGTAGTTGCGCCGTGACTAGACAAAAATTATATTGACATATAATGTTCCTGAATGTTTGCAAAATTGAATTTTAATATTTATAAGTGCTAATATGTATTTCCCTTCCTAAACATGGTTTAAATGCTGCTGTGCGCTGCGCAAATGGCATGTGCACTGCATCACAAAAGCTGTCATCTCAGCCGAATACGTAAATATAATACGTAAATATATGTGATAATTGATTCAAACAAAAATTATATTATCATTTGCAGAACTAAACTTCACTTGGTAAGAGTAAATTTTAATTTAGGCGCAAATTTCAATACAAAAAGTAAATACCAAATTCTGTTGAGATTACAAATTTTGATGTTTTCATCTTGATATTTCTCGGTCATCTTTATTAAAAAAAAAAATGAAATTCAACTTTATCCTAAAGATATGTCCCAAACTGTGAGTTTGGTTAAATCCTTCGTTTTCTCCGTTGAATATCTCCTAAAGGAGGAAAATAGAAAACTCTCAAACTTTCTGGATCAGGTAAATAAATTTAGTCAATATTAAATTTTAAATTAACTAAAAACAAAACAAAAAAAAATGAAAATCGGATTTAATTTTGAAGAAAACTCTTCCATTTTATAAAATAATTTAATTTCAAAACTTAAGCAAACGAATTTAATGATTTAACTTCATTCTTATTGACTTATAGTTTCGAACCGCATATAAAAAAAGGGATAGCCTCACGCGATTTTTTAAGCATTTTAAAATGTAAATCATACGAGGTCCCATCGAAAAACTTTGTGGGATGAGCAGACTTATATTTTTCTCCTAATATCAGGAGATATTCAACCCCGTGTGGAAAAATGTCCTGGCAGTCTGGTTACAGGTCTGATCCAGGTCTGGATTTATCTAGACCGTCTAGGTTGGAAGGTCTGGTATGTCCCAGGACTGGCGCTGATTAGCGAGCCAAGAACAAAAAAAGTTCTAAGTTCGATCAGCCAATTTTTTTAAATATTTCAAAAAAGTTACAGGCTGTCTAAAATGATAGAAAATAAGAAATTCACACTATAAAATCAAGACTTTTTTCTTATCACCTTGACAGTCTGGTCTGGTCCAGGTTTGGCGCTGATGAGTGAGCCAAGAACAAAAAAAATCTGAAGTTCGATCAGCACATTTTTTTTGGACATATTTCAAAAAAGTTACAGGGTGTTTAAAATGATAGAAAATAAGAAATTCACACTATAAAAACAAGATTTTTTTTCTTACCCCATAACTAGCGGCTGACCAGACGGTCTGGCCTGGGGCTGGCCAGAAAAAACGTTACACTTTTGTCCAGGCCCAGGCCAGATCGTCTGGTTAGCGTCAAAATTGGAAACCAGACGGTGTGGTCTGGGCCAGGCCAGCGCCAGAACATATTTCCACACGGGACGGAGTAAACGAGGGATTTAACCAAACTCGCGGTTCTCACCATAGCCTATTTGACTTTTCATTTTGATTCAAATTATTATTATAAGGGACATACCTTTAGAATAAAGCTGAAATTTATTATTTTAAAATAATGACGGAGAAATATTAAGTTAAAAGTCTAAAAATTTGACTTTTCAAAGCAGTATTTTGTATTTACTTTTGGCATTGAAACTTGTACTTAAGTTAAAAAGTATTCTTACCAAATTTAGGTATCATTCTGTAAAAGATAATATAATTTTGGTTTGATTAAATTAATTTAAGTATTCACCCTAAAATAACAGCATTTTGTGATGCAGCGCACATGCCACTTTCGCAGCGCACACCACCAACGTTTAAAAATAATTTTTAGAAAGGGAAATAAACATTATCACTTTATAAATAGTCAAAATTAAACTCTACGAACATTCAGGAATATTATATGTCGATATCAAACAAATTTTTAATTATGTCCAATCTATTCTAGAATAAACCTAACACTGAACTTTTAATCAACTACAGTTGAATGAAAAAAAAAGAAGACGATT
The DNA here is from genome assembly GCA_011634705.1 of Andricus grossulariae. Lineage (NCBI taxonomy): Eukaryota > Metazoa > Arthropoda > Insecta > Hymenoptera > Cynipidae > Andricus > Andricus grossulariae. The sequence continues at coordinate 3,676 of JAABKJ010011597.1, forward strand.
TTTTTGAATCTAATTCAAACAAAACTTCTTTGAACCCTTTCTATTTGAAAACCATTTGATGTTGATCAATTTTAATTTCAATCCCTGCAAATTGAAAAGTTAGAATTTAAAACTATAGACTAAAATACTCTAGATTGCCGACAAAATTATTTATTCATAATATTCCTTCTACGATTTCAGTCTCGATTCAAGTTGAATGATGGTTTCTGTTTCAGATTCTCAATTACTGTCTTCTGTTATAAATTAATTAAATACTTTATAGAAGTATGGACAATGGACATACTACAGGATCAGAATAAGTTAAATTTCGAAGTTCTGTCCGTCAAAATCAAATAATCGAGTACAAAGCTTTCGGAATAATTAAATATTAAAACAGAATATCAGAAGTGAAGTTTGTATTTCTGTCCATTACAAAATGACTGATATGCATTATCAAGAATCGCCTCAGTATTTCTGGACCAGAAGGTTCTTGAACCCTGCAAAAGCACGATGCCCTGAAGTACCTTCCATGATCTCCAAAATAACATACCTCCATTCTAATGAAATGTTCATTTAGTTTTAATGAGTCGATTTGTCAAGTTTGTTAATTAGTCAAGTTTCGCCTTCCCCTTATAGATATTTTTCATATACACTCAAAAAAATGTCTGGTTAAATCAACCAGAATTCTGGTTAAATAGGCTCTTACTATTTTTTCTGCTTATACTAACCAGAATTATGGTTGAATTAACCAGAATTCCGTTCAAATTAACCAGAAAAAATAGTAAGGGCATATTTAACCAGAATTCTGGTCGATTTAACCAGACATTTTTTCGAGTGTTATTAGCAGATAAATCAAATTTTTTCGATCCACTATTTTATCGTCTATATTCATAACGATATTTTATTGATTCAATACTAATTCGTTTTCCATGTGCAGACCTTTATCTACAAAATTAAAAAATTACCAACTAAATACTGAAGAATTCCAAATTAAGTCACCATCGTACCTATTCGCCTTAAAAACGGTGAAAAATAACTTTTTTCAAAAATAGGCGACAAAAAAAAGTGTTATAAGTTATAAAAACATGCAAATCAATGCTTATTAACATGTGTTTATTTGCTGAACACACCATACTATAATATTATCAAATACGAACAATTACCACCGAATCATTTCAAGGGAAATGAAACATCACGTATTTTATCGGATTGATAAAAAAGAATAGATCTTTTAGTTTTCTTTCTAAATCCGGCGGAAGTTTTGTTTTGACAAAGTTATGAGTATTTTAACTACCGAAGCTAATCACGTAGATTAGTATCAAAAAGTTGTCGAAAATATTTTTTTAAATGTATTATTTTTTAAACTGATGCAGATATGTAACTTTTTATTCTTCCCTTAAAAAGACTTAAAAAATAGTCTGTTGATGGTTTTTTCTATCTCGCTTATTTAACAAATTTTGTACTCGAATGTGAATAATACAGGATAAAATTGTATTTTTTTCAAAATAATACGATTTTATAATGTCATTCTGTGGCAGATAATATATTTTTGTGAAAGCGTAATGAAACAAAAATTAAAGACAAATTGAGTGTAAGTTAAAAATGTGTTTTTTATTATCATCAAAAATATACTTTCAGGGAAAAAATTTAAGTAAAAGTTTTTGTTTTACGACAGCATGGACATTGTTATTTCTAAAGAAAATAATATTTTAATCGGGTTTGTTTATATTTCGGCTGCGTCTGGTCGTCCCGAAAAATTCGGGGAGTTGGAAAAGGTAATGGACTAGTCGCGCCGAAAATTCGGGACTAGACAAAATTATGAAAAAGGTTTAACTGCTCATCCTGAATTTCGGGACGATGAGACACTTCGTTATATTTGTGTAAAAATGTAGAATATAAAGCGTTTTAGAGAACAGAAAACTGTTAGGGTTTTCGAAAAAATTGTCTCAACATTTGAAGAAAAAGCCTCAATATGGTGAAGTTTTTTAAAGAATTTTCCGCCGGATTTAGAAAGAAAACTAAAAGTTCTATAAGATGCAAGACGGAAAAATTAAATTCATCTTTCTCTATTAGTTTAATAATATTACCACACTTTAAAGATTGGAAACTATTTTTGATAGTCTGCGTCTTCTGCTAAAGAAAATGTACACATTCATACATTTTGTCACATTTTTTTTATTAAATAGGTCGAATTCTTTTTGTGTCCTTTTCTTCAAAAAGCAACATAATTCGTCTGTGACTGATACAGCGAAACTTGCGTGAATCGCGAATTTAATTAAAATGGACACGGTCTCACAAGGTTCAGTAAAATAAAATTTTACTTTCTCAATTGAAAAAGGTAAAAAAAGTAACAAATTTTCGATAATAGGTCAAACATTTTAAAATAGGTTAAAAAGATGAATATAGGTGACAACCTGTCATGACTGCAAAGTTATATTTTCAATAGCTTCAAGAGTTAAGAATTTTGAGCCTCAATATCATACACAAATAAACAGTAATTTCAAAGCAGTTTCAACGTTTTTGGCATTGCGAATTAAGATATTTGAAATTGAATTAATAAAAAAAATAATAAAGATTGGATTATACTGAAAGCGTATAGAAATTAAAGCAATCGAAAACAGCAATTTTAGAAAACAAGTCTTAAGAATTAATCTTTTTAGAGTATCCAAATTTGAGAATTGCAAGTTCGCAAAATTTAAAAGGCTTTTGTTTGAATGATTTTTCGAAAAAGACGAAAGGCTTTTTCCACACATTTTCATTGAAATGTTGACAATTTTTTTGCAATATCTTCTTAAAAAACTGACAAAATGACTTCATTATAGTGTTAAAAAACGTTGCATTTTTGAAGGTGAAACATTAAAAATAAATTTCTTAGAAAATGTTGATGTACGTTGTTAGCTTTAATAATTTCTAATGATAACAGAAAATTCATGATATATTTTAATGAATTCTTTACCTACAATGTTAAAACTTTTTATACTTTTAATACAGTGTGAGTTTTGAAATGATTTTACTTTTACAGAAATAATTTTCAATGATAACAGAGAACTCAGTACATTTTAATTTCAAAACTAAAAATTAAATAATTTTCCAAAACAAAAAAAAGTTTTTTAAAGGAAAATTTGTATAAAAGGTATAAAAGAAAAAATATTTTTTTTATCAAACGTACATAGAAAAAATTTTTTAAATGTAATGTTTGACAATTTGTATTCCTTGTACAGTGCAAAATTTTGCATCAAATGTTCGTCGACAAGGAAAAACATTTTTTATTGATATTCGAATAATTATTTAACTACCATGTTCTTTTCTCTCCCTAATTTCGTATTTTTACTACAGTGGGATTTCGAAGGGAATACAATTTTACATTTACAGATATAATTACTCACCATAACAGGAAATTCATTACCTAAAGTTGTTTATTTTAAACAAAACAAAAAATGTTTTAAGAGTATTTGTCATTCAAAAAGATTGTTTAAACATTTTTTTCAATTAAATATGCGTATCTAAAAAATAATTTTAAACGAGTGCTTTGACTGCAATTTTGTTGACAACTTTAAACAATCTTTTACTTCATTGTAATTGTTGAATAAACTTCGTCAAATAATGTTTAGAGAATACTTGAAGATTTATTAATAAAATAAATATTAAATTTGAAATTAAAGAATTTTATATAATTTCACAACTCAGACATTAACCAGAGAATAACTGCGTACCTATAAGAAATTAAGTAATTTTTACATTTGTGGGTGATTCTGAACCCAATCTATTTAGATTATTAAATTGTCCAATTAGGAAAAGAAAACAATCCAAAATATTTAAATGCATTTCTAAAAATTGCTAAAATTCAAAACATTCTTTTCACAAAAATTAAAAAAAAAGAAAGATATCTTTCAGGAAAATTAAGGTAAAATATGTAAACTCAATTGAAAGAAATCATTTTCACCGATTTATTAAAACCCACTGATGAGGGCGACCATTGTGTGCCAAAAAGTTTGAGGCAATATAATTATTGTTCTTAATTCACCTACCCTAAAGCCAACAACGTACAATGTATATCAATACAATCCCCCAGCGATTACTAAAAATAAACCTGCGTGGAAATTAAAACAATTTTTAAATCGGAATTATGAAAATATGGACAATTTTCGTAGAAATATCAATTTGGAATAATGATACCTAATTTCTAATTTATTGGGACTCATTCGAGAAAAAATAGTTAAGTTCTAAACGGGATTCATTCAAATAAAAGGAATTTTACAATTTTGAATTATGATTCCAAATTCTGACATTGAAGAACTCGTACGACCCTGGAAATATAATTTCTTCTCGAAACAATATTAGGGATAGTAAAAAAAAAATAAACTTTCAGAATCGGAGTAGACACTAAAATTTATATTTTTAAGTGCTGTTGGTCTTCAATTTGAACAATAAGAACCTTTTTGGAAATTAGAATATTGGCCCTGAGCAATAAAATAATTTCTAAAACGTGATTTGAATATATAAATTTTAGGGATTTAGATTTTGAGATTATTTTAGATTTTAGGATTCAGGACCTAAGTCCTAAAACTCATAAAGTATATCTATTGACATTTACAATTACGTATTTATGAACAGTTACTGTGTAGTTCCTTGAAACCGAAATGCGACCATAAAATGGAACAATTACGCTTAGAGCCTAGAGACTTTTACTTCAGGTTCGATCCTTGAACCAGTGACTCTCAATAGTTCTCTATTAGAAATTGTAATTTTCTTGAAATTTATTATTCGATTTTCTATTTCTCTCCATTTTTTCCCCACCACAGTTATGTTAAAGTATTTAATATATTTCTATTATGTGTTTTAATTAATTAAATAACCGGTTGCAAGACAATTTATTCTCAGACTCACCGTAAAAAAATTACTTCTAGATTTGTTGTTGCAAAAAAATAATTAGTCTAGCTTTTTGCTACAATTTTACCGATGCGCATGTAATTCAGAATAATGACTCTCGTTTTTATTGGAATTGTTTGCTTGCTGGTATCGCTTTAAATCCAGGTTGCAATATAAATAAGTGTGCTTATGCGAGTAATTGATCTCGGTATTGCTAAGACAAGAATTTACCTAATCTATACATTGTTTTCTTTACAAAACTAAAGAATTATTTCGTAGGAACAGATTTTTTATTTTAACAAGAAACATTTTTTTAATTTTGCATATCACATTTACATAATTAAAATATTCAAATAATAAACTAATAGTGAACTTATTTAGATGAAAAGGATATGTTTAGAGGTAAATACATTTTTTTTCTTCCAATCATTATTTCTTTTTGTATTTTATGTACTTTATTTTGTTATGAACTAAAAGTAAAACTGAATTTCCTGCCAGTGGTTTCTTTTAATAGAAAAAGGAAATCTGATAATTTGATAGAAGTAGGAATTGAAAGGTATTCCGCTGCTTTCAGGATTCTGTCATCAATTGAAGTGACATTAAGATAAAGGAACAGTGAAGGCCTTGAAACGTGGAAAGTTATTTCGATCGAGATTATGCATGTCTCCAGGAACATTAACGAACGAGTTTCTGGTACCATATATGGTCCCCTTTGAAAGCCTGGCCAACTTCGACTTTTTATAGGTTTTATAGTTTCATTTAATGAAGAGTTACTTTGTTTCTATAATAGTTTGAGAAAATACTGCCATTCATTTCCACTTTTCTCTTCTTAGAATTTACTTCTCAAGGTTACAACTTCCAATTTGCAATATTTATTATTTTAGTTTAATCCTATTATTGACAATATAAACGATAACATATTGCACTAATTTCTTCCTTGACACATATTTTCAATAATTGAAATCTAATAATATTGCCTCTATTAAATGTAGTTTTATAATTAATCTTTTATCATTGATGATATCGAGGGTGATATGCTTCCTTAAGATTATTTTCCCAGAAAAAAAGTCTCCACTTTTGTTTACTATCAGTCTTTGACTCATTGTTCATAAAATAAAGTGTGAGTTGTGATAATGTGAACACGACGTATTATATTCCCAGTGAGTGATTCGTATAAGAAAATCACGTTTATTTGAGAGAAAAAAAATTATCCATGTATCAGTCTTCAGGATCAAAATTTTGTTAACGATATGCTTTTATGAAAATTTGAATTTTTAAAATTTTTAATCATTTAAATATTGAGGATTTCAATTAAAAAATGTTCAACAATTAAAGCTCCCAAATTAAAAATTAAAAATTGATTCAGTTTTTGTTGTTTAAATCTTTAATTGTTACATTTGGAACGCTTTTAACCTAAAATCGCCCAATTCTCAAATTCATCCTGAAATGGTTCTACTTAAAAAAGTATGTACCTCTATCTATTTTATAAGAGGCCGAATTAATTTCAAATTGGAGAGGCTGTGCATACCGAAGTCACAGTATCGTTTCGGGTTATGAGTATTAGAAATATTAGAACCTTTGAAGATGGTGACGTAGTTTACAAAAACTTTGTTGTATTTGAAAAAAGTATTGCAGTATCTAAAATCTAAACCAATATTGATATTTAATATTTTCGATTTGATTCTGATATATCTTGCGTTTATTTTTCGAATCCGACAGAAAATTAAAAAAAATTATAACGTACAAAATGGTGTGCGATTTTTCCGAAAATCTTTAAACGGACTTTTCTCAAAAAGGCCATCCTTTTATTTTTTCTTGATTTTCCCCCACAGTTGGTACTATTATGGTGCATTTATCCTAGAAGAGTTTATTTTATAAAACATGAAAATTCGCATTTCTTTGCAATAACGAGACGAGATATGAAAAAAGTCAAGAGCAAAATTGTTTCACTTGAAAACTTATAAAAAAAAGTTTCTGAGCAGTTTTCTCTATCTTTTTTACAATTTTCGCTAAAGTATAACTAAAAAATAATATAAATTTTTTTTTTTTTATTTGAAAAAAAAAAAAATTTAAATAGAGACACTAAGCTCATGATTTGTTCCAATCTACAGGGCTTGCTTATGAATATTTTCAGAATTCTTTTAACTGAGTCTTAATATTTTTACCTCAGTTTATTGAAAGAAAT
>JAABKJ010011598.1:0-10708 GCA_011634705.1 Andricus grossulariae
CGAGCCGAAAATCATGTCCGAGTTAAGAAGTGATTCGTCGTATGGTGGAGAGTCATTGTTGTAACGTCAGTCCCACCGATACTTCTGTTAGTATTAGGGTTTAAAAAAGAAAGTTTTTTAAGAGTTAAATTTTTTAAAAATGAGCAAAAATAAATAAAATTATTTTAGCAGCGTTAATATTGTTTACAGGTAATTTTAAAGTATCTGAACGTTGATTAAGAGAACAAGCAAACGAGCCCAAACAAAAGAGAGAAATAAATAAAAAAAAAACTATAAAGAAATAAATTCTAATCTTCTTGTCATAACATTCACCCCTACTTTCATTATTTTTTGGTCAAAAGTTAACGTTTTCATGCTTCTAAATTATACCAAAAGGACCTCATTTGAGCAACCTATGTGCGAATAATTTTCGCGTATGCGCAGTTTGAAGATGGCTTGCTTTAGACACTGGTGAAAAAGCTGCGTATGCGTGCTTTCGAGATGAGGTACTTTAGACACTGGCATAGGTAACCTTAAACACTGGTTTTGGTATCTTCTTGAAATAAATTTAGATTCAACTTGAACAAATCCTTGTATGATTGAAGTTTTGTTTTTAGGGTTTTGTAGCTCCGGGCTGAAACCCTTATGTTTTCGGTCAGGTGTCCGTCCGTCGTATAAAAGGGCAGAAGCGCCAACATTTGGCACAGCAAAAGGGTATAAGCGCCAAATTTTTTTTTATAAATTGTTTTTTACATAATTTTTGTCCACAAATTTTGTTTCCAACATTTTTTTATCAAAAAATCTTTTTTTCAACAATTTTCGAGCTGCCCAGTTCGAATAGTTTTATTTCGATTTTAACTGAACGCGTTGAAAGTTGATTCGAAGGACTTTCAAATTGCCGAATTTGAATCGTTTTTTTTTTCAATTTGAACTGAAGGTGTCGAAATTCGATTCGAAAGGCTTTCGAATTGCCGAATTCGAATCGTTTTTTTTTTATTTGAACTGAGGGCGTCGACATTCGATTCGGAAGACTTTCGAACTGCTCAGTTTGAATCGGATTTTTTTCGACTTGAACTCAACTACGTTCGTTCGAAAAAAAACCCCGGCTTGATTCAAACAATGCACAGTGGTCGGAAACACCCGAAAAGTTGGCCAAAATTCAAATAGTGAGCAAACTTTCTTGACACTCAGTACCTTTATGTTTTCCTGGTCAAGGAATATAAATTTGAGGTCAAAATTTCCAAAAAAATAATGGCGGACAAAGTTGGAAAAAAACTGACATTACGTTCGCGGCAAGCACTCGTCAGGGAGTTTTCGGGGTCCATGAATTCGAATTTGAGGTGAAAATTGTTAAAAACAAAATGGTCGATACAAAATTTTTAAGTATGTTAACCAACGGTTTTATTTTTTACGTAAACGTGTTTCAAACGAAAGTCACAGTTAGGCGCAGCAAAATTTGTTATTTTTTTAATTACCACCTCGTTGAATTTTTATTTTAATAGGAATGACAGCAGAGCAGCGTGCAGCTTTTTTTGAGATCATGTTTTTTAATCAACTTTTGGTTTGCTAAAAATTTCTGACAAGAAAACTTTGAGGTCACTGCATGTATATACATCCGGCGGGATTTCACCGGAAGCTGGTGCCATTCTACAAACCTGCACCCGCTCCCGGCGAAATTGCTGTAAAATTTCATCTGTAACCACATCCCACCACCGTGAGATAGGTGGTTACAGTCCGCGATGGACACAATTCGATGATCCGGCAAAAGTCTCGTTCACCCTAAGGACACTGAGCGACCCAAGGACGAACGCCTTCTTCATCTTCACCGCAAGTGTCTTAGCATTTCGTTGATACGCAGGAAATGCTTTTCAGGCTATTAACCAGTGAGAGTTTGACACCTCCAAGAGCACTGATGATCAGGACGACCAGCTCAACATAATATTCCGGGTATAACCGTCGCAACCTCTATTTATTTTCATTCTCCTTGGCTGTGATGTACTTGTCGGCTGGTGCCGAAAATTTGATACTGGGCATGGTTCGTTTCTCGAAGTCAAGGAGAACTATGTCAGGCATCGAGAGCGCAACAGAAACAAAAGTCGAGAATATGAACTTCCATTATATGCGGCACTTTGACAATAGACTCTATTTCCCTAGGAGCGTTTGGCGAAGCGGTATCAGGGCGGTATCAGGACACAAAGAGTGCTTTATTACCATCTCTGTCACTCTTACGGCATTAGCCCAAATACCGCTCCGATAAACGCTCCTAGGGATATAGAGTCAATTGTCGGAAATGAGAAGTGCCGCATATACTGTTACTTCATATTGTCGACAATTGTTTTTGTTGCGCACTCGAGGCCTGACATAGTTCTCCTTGACTTCGAGAAACGAACCATGTTCGTTTTCGAATTTTCGGCAACACCTGACAAGAACATGTAAGCCAAGGAGAATTAACAGAAAAAGAGGTATAAAGACCCTATAAGGGAGTTGCGGCGGCCATACCCGGAATATTCCGTTTAGCTAAATCGTCCTGATTATCGGTACTTTTGGAAGTGCCAAGCTTTCACTGGTTAATAGCCTGAAAAGCATCCCCGCGTGTCAGCGAAATGCTAAGACACTTGCGAGGAAAATGCAGAAGGCGGTCATGCTTGGGTCGTTGCGTGTCCTCAGGGTGCACGAGACTCTTGCCAGATCATTTTATTGAGTCTACCGTAGACTGTAACCCCTTTCTCATGGGCGTGAGACGTGGTTACGGCTGAAATTTTACCGCGATTTCGCTGAAAGCGGATGCAATTTTGTAAAATGGGACCCGCTTCCGGTGAAATCCTGCGGTTATCCTTATATGATGCACATACAGTAAGCACGTTTTCGTACTAGTCAGTTGTGAGACAGATGCTCATGAAACACATGAGAATCGATAGTGCTGTATTCCTTTACTAACTGCTTTGAAAATATCCTTACCGTATATGTGTGTATTAGGTGGGGGGGGGGGGGGGATTAAAATGTTCTTTTCGAAACCGTAGCAGGGTATATTATTTGAAAAAGGGAGTTTGGAGAGACTCGGCGACGTGGGCATCTTCGCGACTTCAAGCGGCGCCGCGCCGCACAGTGCGGGGAATTAGAAAATTGGTGTTCAAAATGATACAGGGCGTATAATTTTTATCCGATTTCATGTTTATTTGTTTAGATTAAAGTTAATTAAATTCTAAAGAGGTCTGTCGAGGCCAATTTTGCAAAAAAGGCTCTGTTTATTTGTTATTCAAGTTGCAAAATGACAAAGAAACATAATTTTTCATATTTGAGCTCCCTTTTCTGTATCATTCATTGATATTACCTCAAAAAGGTGAAAAACTGATAGATTTACAATCCATTAACAAATCCTGATAACGCACATAAAGTTTCGGCAATCCTTTCAATTGTTATAAACAAATTTATGAACAGAATCAATTTTTGCTGTACATTTGAAGCCTGGAAGCTCTTTTCATCACATTTTTCCCCGCAAAGTCGAATGATAGAAAAAATCCGTTTTTTTTGCAAAATTGTTCATTTTATCCGTTAATTAAAATTCTGATGGAAGAAACTGACATTTGAAAATACTTTTCATTGTTATTAACAATTCTGATCAACAAATGCATTTAATAGACGCTTTCAAATCGGAAAAATCTCTTTCTTTCTGAAATGTTTATTAGATCATAAAAAATAAGACTCCGGCGAAATATGCTGACACCCAACAACATTTCCCATTGTTACAAACAATCTTCATCAATCAATTCCTAATATAATTCTTTCGTATAGAATAAATCTGTCTTTTGGGTTCAGTAGTTAGTGTTACCTTGAAATAAGGAACCGAATCGTAAAACGTCTACACTCAACATCTTTTTCAAATATTATAATCAATGAAGATGAGCGAAATTATGAGGCTTACCCATTTTTGGAGGATAAATTCTGCTTTTCAGCAGCTTTGTCCATTCTTGTTTCAATCATCTCTAATCAGCAGATCCTGAACTTGTGCATCCATGGGACGAGGGACATTCTCCTTATGGGTTCTGAAGTTGTTTATGTAGGGATCAGTCATGATCAACAAATTGTGACACAAATCTTCATCGGTTGGAATCCGACTGATTTTACGGCTATTGAATTCCCTTATCCTCTTGAAAATCTTATTATTCGCCTTTTAGGACCCTTCTGTCAATTGGCCGATAGGCAATGGGGCATTTTCAATGACCTTAGCGCCATCAGTCGGATGGCAACCAATGAAGATTTGTGTCACAATTTGTTGATCATGACTGATCTCTACATAAACAACTTCAGAACCCTTAAGGGGAGTGTCCCTCGTCTCATGGATTCACAAGTTCAGGATCTGCTGATTGGAGATGATTAAGACAAGAATGGGCAAAGCTGCTGAAAACCAGAATTTTGCGTCCAAAAATAGCTAATTCTCATGATTTCGTTCATCTTCATTGATTATAATATTGGAAAAAGATGTTGAGTATAGACCTTTTACGATTCGGTTCCTTATTGCAAGGTAACAGTAACTACTGAACCCAAAGAACAGATTTATTCTGTATGAAATAATTATTTTAAGAATTGATTGATCAAGATTGTTTATAACAATGTGAAATATTGTTGGATCTCAGTATATCTCGTAGGAGTTTCATTTTTTATGATCTAATAAACATTTCAGCAAAAAAGAGATTTTTCCTATTTAAAAGTGACTATTAAATGTATTTGTTGATCAGAATGGTTAATAACAATTAAAAAAATGGTCAAATGTCAGTTACGTCCATCAAAATTTCAATTTAGGGATAAAATGGACAATTATGCACAAAAAATGGAGTTTTTCTATCAAAGAGTGACCGTTTAATGCATTTGTTAATCAGTATTGTTTATAAAAATGCTAAATATTGTATATTGTCCATTTCTGTTATGGAATTTTCATTTTTGAAGGAAAAACTGATGATTTCGCAGAAAAAATGCATTTTATATATCCAGAGGCGCTTATTTATTAAATTTGTTTATGAAATTTGCTTATAAAAAACAAAAAATAATACTTCAGAGTTTGATTTTGATAAAATATTGATTTCACTCGATTTCGCGGGGAAAAACGTGATGAAAAGAGCTTCCAGGCTTCAAAGTACAGCAAAAATCGATTTTGTTCATAAATTTGTTTATAACAACTAAACGGATTGCCGGGACTTTATCTGAGTTATCAGGATTTGTTAATAGATTGTAAGTTCATCAGTTTTTCACCTTTTGGAGGTAATATCAATGAATGATACAGAACAGGTATCTCAAATATGAAAAATTATGGGTTTTTGGCACTTTGCAACTTGAATAACAAATAAACAGAGCCTTTTTGCAAAATCAGAGTTGACAAACCTCTTTAGAATTTAATTAGCTTCAATCTAAAGAAAAGAAAGATAAAATTGCATAAAAATTATAGGCTGTGGATCATTTTGAACCCCAATTTTAACAGGCCCAACCCCAAATAACACGACGCCTCTAAATGGGTTACTTTGACTCAAAGGTTCGCAGCTCGAATACACTCATACAATGGACCCTTATAGTCTCTAATTAATGGTTCGCGAAATTGAAATCCCAAAAACCAACGTAATTTCTACCAAAACAGTTGAATTACACAAGAGGCAAAAACAATGAATGGAATAATTAGGAACCCCTCAAGATCTCTTGTCGAATAAAAGGCCTGAGGTTCAATCCGAACTGCATCTTTTAATAAAATTATTAAAAGATCTTCCTGCTTGTCAAGGAAATTGAATAATAATTGTAGTCTTTCTGCCATGGCTTGCAACAACCTACTGTCGCAGACGATGAAACTGTACTGATATGTGGGTACGGAATTTTTCTCAATCACTTATCAAGTGATAAAAGACCTCACTCTATTTCATAAGTAACTTATTTCTACTGATTGAGATTGAGAGAGATTGTTCTTTATAGTGATGAATTACTTCCAAGACAATATCTTCTGATATATCACTTTCTACTTCTCCGTCCATATTTTCTTCATCAGTACTTTCGACGTCCATTTCTCCGTTATTGCTTTCCTATTTTTAAATAACGTCTAAATAAAATCTTTCCGAGGTTAAGTCAGGTTACGTACTCTTGCTATAAGATCTGTCACAAACTTATGAACATTTCAAACCTGGCGCCAAAAACTTTTAGATACCAAAAGTACGAAAAGTAACTAGATGTCCGGCCAAATAACTGTCCGGAGTTAAATGTCCGCTACGTGTGTATTCAGCCAATAGTTTCTCAATTTATAGAAACGAAATTTTCATAAATTTAAAAAAACGGAATATCCATGTCATAAGGTGTGAATTTGTCCTAAGTAAAAATACAGTTTTTCATTCTAGTAATGTTTTGTCAATGCGTAAATTAATCCGCTGGTATCGGTAGACAGTTTATATAATTTATTTTCCGTGTTGAACTTTCTAATGAATTTGTATGGTTTTATAGCAAACCGCACACAGATATCTTCGCAAGAATATAACCATTAACAGCTGCCAATTTATTGATTAACTGGAATAGAATTAGAGTCATCTGTTTGCCCAATGAACACTTTATGAAGACTAACCACGTTCCATTTCCTATAACAGAGATTCTCAATCCTTCACTTTCCTCTACCAATTGACAAATATATCACACACACCTCACATACAAAATATAAAAACTGACAGCATGTTTGAAAGGAATCTGGTAAACTCGCATGGAATATATATTTTTCATATTAATACCAATCCTTAAAATATGTATAGTACCGGCCAGATCTGTCAGTCCACTAAAAAAATTGCATTAAAAACTTGTCTATCTTTTTTCGTGGATTTTTCAGCGAGAAATTAAGTTATAATGATTGATAGAAAATCATTAGAAAGTTTATTGAATTTTGCGTCAATTGAGCGCCGCTTGAAGATCTTCCGATAAACTTCCACTTGCTGTATGTTTTAGGGAACCTGGTGGAAAAAATGTAAACTTTGTGAAAGTAAAGCTTAAAATCTCCTATTTAAAACGAGAACAAGAACATAATAAAATATTCATTGGTTCTCGACTTATCCTGAAAAATATGGAAGCGTGCCCAAAACGACGAAAATCGGTCGGTCGAGCGGTGATCGTAGTATTCCGTCTCTTTTATAAATGTTTCTAACCAAATTTCTCGCTGAGAAATCCACGAAAAAATAAAGGTAAGTTTTTATCACGATATTTTTTAGTGAACTAACAATTCTGACCGGTACTGTATTACAAAATATAGAGGTTGGAAGAAAAATATTATTTCAGCTAGTTCTTGCCCATTGTTAAATCTCGAAGGTGGTGCGAGATATTGCAAGAAAGCAAGAGGGCACTCATTTGAATAAAATTTAAAACTTCTAGAGACGACCCATTTTACTTTTTCCCGTATTTCTTGTAGTATTCGGAAGAATTAAAACTTACTTTATTAAGAACAAAAGAATTTTTAGGTTAAAAAAGGGACTGTCTAATAGACAGCCCCTTTCAAAAACGTAGCTCAAGATTCTTATAATTGTAATTGTAAATTTACAGAATAGTACTTCTGGTTTTCTATGTATGAAATATAAAAATAATAATAATTATTATTAACGTTTTTGTGTTTTGATTTTATATTGTTATACTGTAAATCTAACATTTCAAGATTATTGATGTCATGTTATTCGTCCTACTTTGCCTTTTTATTCTCCAAACGTCAACATTACATAACACGCAAATCTCCATATAATTTTTTCCAAAAAAACTTTTTCCGCTTTTTACGAATATCATTTTTTGAAACGAAAATTTATTAATTCTTTTCATTTTCTAGCAGGTTTCAATAAACGATGCCACTGAAGATTGCAGCGTTTATGAACGAAAATATAACATTTTTTTAAATTACTCAAATTAATTTTTTGTTGTCTAATCATGGCAAAAATAAAATAATATATGATTTTAGACTCGGTTCTCGGATTTTATTTTAGTAGTTATTTTTATTTGACGTCGGATGTCACAAACAAAGGATTATTGATTCACTCACTACTTTTAATCGATGTTGATAATACTTGAAAAAGTTCCGTTCCAAAATTCTTATCGGAATACTGCGTTCTAAGCACCCACGCACTCTGAAATGTACGCGGAATAATTCGCATAAAATTATAACTTTGCACCAAACGCGAGATTCTCAAATTTTCCATTAATAATAATTGCTTACATTTGGTGTTGGGCGTGGGTGGTTAAAACGCATTCTTTCGACAAGGATGTTGGAAGGATACTTCTTTTGGTATTGTCGGACATCCAGTAAAAGTAATGAGCAAAATAAAATTTGATATGCTAACGTTTAGAGGGAAGTTGAAACTTTTTCCGTCTTTTGCGGTATACATTTTAGAGTGCGAGGGTGAATAAAACGGAGTCTTGCGATAATGATATTAGATGAATCTTTTTTTGATGTTGCCTGAAATCCAATAAAAGTAATTAATAGAAGAATATCCTAGAACAGAGTGTTTAATGCAAAGTTATAATTTTTTCTGAATATCAAATGAAGCTTATTTCATAAAATAATAAATATGACGTTATAATGAGTTATTATCAACTAAAGTCACATATAACATTATTTTCACGATAATTGAACAAAAAATAATCAATTGAAGTAATTTAAAAAAAATTTTATTTTTGTTTATAGAAGTTGCGAACTTCAATTGCATCAATAAACGCGACAATGAGAATAGCTCAGGCAGTGAAAATATATTTGTTATGAAAATTTTTTGGATTGTATAGTGTTTTATGCATTTTCTCCTAAATGTAGTCACTAATTTAAATTGAGTGGAGCAATAAAACCTGACTCCACATTCAATTTTTACAAGATTGTATCATCAAACTCAATGATTTTTGTTAGAATAAAAAAATCCAAAAAGGGGCGACAATAACTTCTTCCTCCTTTCGTCTGGTTACGAAACCAGCCCTGGTTGTGCAATCTGTACTGACAAGTGGTAATGGGCTGTCAGATACAGACGTTGGCTGCTTGTGCTTTATACAATCATTATGTCCTGTGTAAAGAAGATTTTTTTATTGGCATTAGGATTGATAATGTTTATTTATTGTGTGTTCTACAATTAATTTGAAAACAAAACAAAGAAGATATATATTTTTAAAGTTAATTAAAGTTAGATTTTTCATGTGTCGTCCCGGACTGACTTACTGCACTCGTCAGTAAGGCTATGTGAATCACTCCTACTTTATACATTTCAATTGATCTAAATTCATTATAATGTACGTTTTTAAAAAGGAAAAATTTTTTTTTCGTTTATAAGTTTGTAACTTTAGTCAATTTTGCAATCAATAATATAGTGCATTTCAACCACTTATAGGGGTTAAAACTTAATATAATCGATAAATTTTGATTGGATTTTTCAAAAAACACAAGAAATATATTTTAAACTGTTATTCGGGCCACGGATAGGGGCCAGAACTTAACTTAAAAGATCATCAATTACCAAGTTGAATAGATATTATTAATATTTTAGTTAGTTGATTAATGAACCAAAAAACGAAATTTTAAACTTATCCTTAGTAATTTTCTTCCTTCTCCTTCTCTCTCATATATTATTCTTGTTACACTTGCACGAATTGAGGCTTAGTTTGGACGTCGCTAAGTTATAACATGTAATATAACAACACTGACCCAAATTAAAAAACTTAAAAATTTTTTTAAATAATTATCTCACTAATTTTCTTGAAACCCGGTTTAAAATTTAAATTTAGAATAATTTTCACACAAATTTTTATAAATGGACCCTTCTGGCCTGAGATCCAGAAGAAAAATAGCATTTTTTTCGAATTTCACATCAGTCCGGGACGAAACATAAAAAATCTAACTTTAATTTATTTGAAAATATATATCTTTTTTGTTTTGTTTTTAAATTAATTGTAGAACACAAAAATAAATAAACATTATTGACCCTAATGACAATACAAAAATCTTCTTTACACTTATAATACTTGGGTTAATTAAAAACGATATCTTTCGACAAAACAGCAAAGATGTCATCTATCTATATTCAAAATGGCAATTTTTCACCGAGTGGTCATTCTGCTCTGGTAAGAGGGTAGGGGAGCAGGGATCTAGTTTCCACATTTTCGAAACCACCATGGAAGATTTGTTCATTGTCTCGTGTCTCAAAATTTCTCCTAGCCTAAGCGATATACGTACTATTTTTAATCATTCAATTCATTTATTGGTTATTTGAATTGTTGATTGATCAATAATAAATTAATTTTTAATTGATTAATAATTAATTCTTCTTACACTGTGTGAGGGAAATGTTTTGTTCGCCAAAAGTAATAATTTTGATTTTCAATTCTATTGTTGGTACATTAATTGGGTAGAAATTAATTTGAGGACTGTTGTTGAATGAAATTTTCCAAATTCTAGCCACCGCCACTTAATATATACTTTTCAGGTTGTTGCACATATCAATACTGTAATTATAGTTATACTTAAAATTGATTTATTTATTTGGAATTCGAATGAGAAATTTAATTATCCTGGTTCAATTCCTAAATCGAGAGTGCTTCAAAGTTTCGATTTGTTGTGGAAAAAACGGGGGGGGGATATATAAAAAATATAAAGCGAAATTATCATATAATACTATAACAAAACAACTCTCTAAATATGAATCAGTGAAAAATTCACTGATTGAAATAGTAGTTGGACATTTCACTGATTATTCAGTGAATC
>JAABKJ010011599.1:0-10708 GCA_011634705.1 Andricus grossulariae
TCTTAATTAATTATTTAATACCATTCAAAGTCCTAAAATCAATTCACAAATATAAATTGGTATAATCTACTTATCTAAATTAATCTCAAATAATTTCATATATTACAAATTGAAGATTATTTCCTTTTACACTTGTGTGTTTTTAAACTTTGAATCATAAAAGGAACCAATTGAACAAGCCAGGAATAAAAAAATAAAAGCGTCCCAGCAAACCAACTTCATGCTGCGAACGAAAAAAGATTATTTCTTTTTAATTTTGTACGTTTTATAAAAAAAAATCAAATATTAAGACATCTAATGTGAAGCTTCAATAATTATATTTGAACATACTAAATTGTTTGTATTTATAATTATATGGTGCTCAGTTCACTAGCACTTTGCTTCCAGTTAGAAAATGTATTTGCTTCCCCATAGAGGAAGCATTAGTGATTTTTTAAATAATAGGCAAACTAAAGCTTTCATACAAAATTACAAAATAATACAAGCAATTTGCAAAATACAATGTCAAATCAGACAAATCAAATTTCGTAATTAAAATGGTAATTTTTCGAGTTGAAAAAGGGAAGGGAAAAGTTCTGTCGCACCCTATCCCTATCCCTTTCCCAGCTTTATGATTTTTTCCACAAAAATTGTACGAATTACTTTATTTGAAAATTAGCGATCGAAAACTCTTTTCTATTTATGCATCAACTTTGAATTATGTCGATGAAAAAAGTTTTTCTTTTTAAAACAGATGTTTCAAATATTATAAATGAGCATCACTTTTTTACTCTTCAATAAAGTGTATTATTATTATAGGCCAATCGAATTGCCTCGAATCAAAGATTCTTTTCCATTCTTGCATTCATTTTTAATTATGCTACTATATTAGTGAAAAAAGTTTTATTATAAAAAACCGTTTTTTTCAAATATTATGTATTATCCTAACTTCCTTTCTCTTTAATAGAATGTATTAATGTTATAGGTCAATCGATTCATCTCGAACCAAGGAATGTTTTGTATTCTTGCAATAACTTTGAATTATGTTAATGAAAAAGTAACACTATAGAAACCCAATTTTTAAAATATTATAAAGTGCTAAAAAAAAGCAATAAATATTTTTGGAAATTCTTCGCAAATCCGGACAATTGCTTAGAACATTATATTAGACATTTTTAAATTTAGGGACGTTTAATTAAATGAATTAGAAATTTTTCGAAAATGTTACCATTACAAAGCTTCCTCTATGAGGAAGTAAATATTGTTCAATTATTTGAAACATTTTTACTTTCACATTGTTCATATATTAAAGCTTTCTATTAGAAATGAAATTGTGTCTATTAACCTGAAAGGATTCACAGTTTACACATAAATTCAAAATGTTTTCATTTTGTTAGCACATTATTAAATTTTAATTATTAACGAAAAAAAAAAAATGATCGACGCAGTAAATTTGTAACCTTTTCATAATTTTATGAGTAAAATGAGTTTCGAGTTAATCTAAGGAATTAATTGAATATATGTATAATTATTTGAAAATTGAAAACACTTTTTTACACAATCTGCTTACAAAATTTGAATTCTTACCTACAAAAAATTACCGATGCAGTTAACTTAGACATTTTGCATACTTTCATGAGTGACATGACTGTTGTGTCAGTCTAAAGTTTATCAAAATTTACAAATAATATCTAGATTTGCATTATTAAAAAAGATTATAAGTGTACCAATATTTTTGATTTCTCAATTATTATTTAACCTCAAAACAAATCTTCATGCTGCGTACAGTTGTTGAATATTATATACATATAATTGTTTTCTATACAATAATGATTTTATATCATGAATTTCCTATAATCCATGGAATCCTTTACAATCTCATGCAATCTTGCAATCTACTGCTGGTAGTACGCTTGTTAACTTGACTTTTGATTAATGTCATCATAGACAAAAAATTACAATAGGCAAATAATCCTCTTATTTTCATAAAAATTTAGGAATTTATATACCGAACTCTCGGTTTCAGTCCAGTTTTGGGGGTTGGGTGCAAATAACCTTGGACACAAGTCGGAGGGATCCAAACGTAAAGAGTCAGGTTCGTCTGAACCATTTCCAATGGGAATGCATGATATTGCGCAATATACTCGACTGAGTACTCGCGCGCCGTGGTGCTGAGTAACTGTGTGGCCCACCTGTTCTAGGAAGGCCAAGACCAGGGATAAGGGGGGGGGGGGCAGAATCCGAGAGTTGGATGTACATTCAAAATTATCAATATTTCCTATGCAAATTTTCTTGATTTTTCTTTTGACTTAGTGATTATCACGTCGGCGAGCTTGGGCCCAGGCAACACTCTCGAAGATTTCCGCCTTTTTAGCTTCCCGTCGATTAGTAAAGATATTTGTACCTCGTACATTTTGAGCATTAACAGGTCCAGTGGGGCGGTTATGTAAATGTTGTGGTGCATATTCACCGTGATGGCTCTGTACATATTGATGATCAATTCCCATGGGATGGGCATGTGAATTTTGTGAGCTGGTCCCAATGAGATGGCCTTGTGGATATCGAGGAAAACCTCCAACAGAGCCTTGTAAAAATTGAGTGACAGTTCCAACAGGAATGCCTTGTAAAATATGGGGAGCAATTCCACTGGGATTGTCATGATAACCTTGTCCGCCATGTGCAGCTTGCGGGTTGTTTGCAAAGTTTCTATATCCAACATTATTATTGTTTTCATGATTTATAACACCATTATTATTATTGTTATGTGTTGGACTGTTTTCTTCTTCTGGGGCCGGTAAGTTCAGGTCCAATATTTGCGTACTTAATTCTGTAAAAACAGGATAAATAATACTAAAGATCAATCAAATTAAAAGTTATAGAAACTATTTTAAAACGACCGTGCATAAATTACGTTAGTTAATTTGGGGAGGGGGGTAGGTTAACAGTTGAAAAATTTTATTTGATAAAAATGAAAATAATTTTTTTAAACAGCTATTTGTCAGCTATTATATTATAAGCAGAATTTCCAGTTTTCTAGGCTGATATTTAAAACCATTTCTTAACCTTGAGTTTCAAAAGTGAAGGACAAAAACAAATTATACTTTTTTGGAAAAAAGGCACATTTTTCATTTTTTTTTTATCTCAGAAGATAGCTTCGATTTTTCCCTTTAAGAGCTTTGAGGTTAAGAAGTGGGACTCTTATTTTTTATTTATGAAAATGAACATCAAGTAATTTTTGAGAATATACCATCAGCATTAGCGATTTTGAACTCTTTTGATGCCAACAAAGAAAATATTTTCTACTACAGTGTCAACAGTTTCTTACACCCTTTTCATTGATCCTAAGCAATTTTTGAAAAATTACATATTTGACCTTCAAAAATGAAGGTCATAAATAAATTTGAATTGTTTATTATTTTTTTAGTAGAACACTTTTTTTTTTAATTTCGTTGGACTAGAACTAGAAAGGAAGCTTGGGGTTTTTTTTTCTTTTCGAATTTTTAGATAAAAAAGTGAAATTTAATTGTTTATTGTTTATTAGTGCAAATAATCGTTGAAACATCAGCACTCATGCGCAAGCGTGATTATGTATACCGGAGCATCAAAAATTTATTTTCGTAAATAAAAAGTTCAAATTTCACTTTTCAAGCTCAACGTTTCTGAAAAAAAAACAAGCTATTTTTCTATCCCAAACCAAAATATGAAAAAGTGTCCTTCTATAAGAAAAAGTAAAATTTATTGTTGACCTTCATTCTTTAAGGTAAACCAGTTATTTTTTCAAAAAATGCTTATGGTCAATGGAAAAGGCAAAAAAAGCCTATCTAAATTGTTGTATTGAAATGCATTCATATATCATGCAGGTATATATTTTTGGGTTTTTCTTATTCCTAATGGCTTTCGCATATGTTTAATTATCTACTCAGGTAAAAATTAAAAAAAAATTAAGATAGAAAAACAAATTTTACAGGTAAGGAAAAATGTTGTGTCATTTATTTTTACGCTATTTCGATCTATATCATTCTTATAAATGGAATTTATATGGATGAGGGAGAAGTAAGACAAGGGAGGAGAGGAGAAGTAGGACAAGTATGGGAGTGTTGTCAGGGGAATTAGAGGATGGAGAAGTGAGGGAAGTGATGAGATTGGAAGTGTGGGATCTGAGGGGTTGGAAGTAGGAAAAGTGAGTACAAGTGAGGGATGTGAGGGGAGGGGAAGTAGAGAAAGGAGAAGTAAGGAAAGTGAGGGTATAAAAATTAGGAAAATTGAGGAACGTGAAGAATGTTGAGATGTAGAGGAGGGATTTGTAAGAGAAGTGAAGGAAGTGAGAAAGTGTGGTGGTGGGATGCGTGGGGAATGAAAGTAAGAGAGTTGAGGAGAGGGAAAGTAGATGGGGGAGAAGTAAGAGAAGTGAGGGAAGGAGAAGTAGGAGAAGAGTGGAATTAGAGGAAGTAAAGGATTAAGAAGTAAGGGAAGTAATGGGATTGTAAGTGTGGAATCTGAGGGGTTGAGAAGTAGGAGAAGTGAGTGTAAGTGAGGGATGTGAAGGGAGTGGAAGTAGAGAAAGGAGAAGTAAGGAAATTGAGGGTGTGGAAAGTAGAAAAAGTGAGGCATGTGAAGAATGTGAAGAATGTGAAGAATGTGAGGGGTTTGGGATGTAGAAGAGGGAGAAGTAAGAGAAGTGAAGGGCTGAGAAAGTAAGGGAGTAAGATGCGTGGGGAATGAATGTAAGGGAGTTGAGGAGAGGGAAAGTATATGGAGAAGTAAGGGAAGGAAGGGGATGAGAAGTATGGGAGTGTTATTAGGGGAATTAGAGGATGGAGAAGTGAGGTGAAGTGATGGGATTGTAAGTGTGGGATCTGAGGGATTGTGAAGTAAGGAGAGTGAGTGTATAAGAATTAGGAAAGGTGAGGGATGTGAAGAATGTTGGGATGTAGAGAAGAAAGAAGTAAGAGAAGTGAAGGGAGTGAGAAAGTGTGGTGGTGGGATGCGTGGGGAATAAATGTAAGAGAGTTGAAGAGAGGGAAAGTAGATGGGGAGAAGTAAGAGAAGGGAGGGGAGAAGAAGTAGGACAAGTATGGGAGTAGAATTAGGGGAAGTAGAGAATGAAGAAGTAAGGGAAGTGATGGGATTGGAAGTGTGGGATATGAGGGGTTGAGAAGTAGGAGAAGTGAGTGTAAGTGAGGGATGTGAGGGGAGGGCAAGTCAAGAAAGGAGAAGTAAGGAAGGTGAGGGTGTAGAAAGCAGGAAAAGTGAGGAATGTGAAGAATGTGAGGGGTTGGGACGTAGAGGAGGGAGAAGTGAGAGAAGTGAAGGGCTGAATAAGTAAGGAAGTGGGATGCCTGGGGAATGAATGTAAGGGAGTAGAGGAGAGGGAAAGTATATCGGGAGAAGTGAGGGAAGGAAAGGGAGGAGAAGTAGGAGAATTATGGGAGTGGAATTAGGGGAATCAGAGGATAAAGAAGTGAGGGAAATGATGGGATTTGAAGTGTGGGATCTGAGGGGTTGGAAGTAGTAGAAGTGAGTGTAAGTGAGGGATGTGAGGGGAGGGGGAGTAAAGAAAGGAGAAGTAAGAAAAATGAGGGAGCACAAAGTAGGAGAAGTGAGGGGTGTAAAGAATGTGAGGGGTTGGGATTTAGAGGAAAAATAAGTAAGAGAAGTGAGGAGGTGAGAAAGTGAGGGGGTGGGATGTGTTTGGATTTAAAGTAGGGGAATTAAGGAGATGGAGAGTAGATGAGCGAGAAGTAAGGGAAGGGGGAGGAGAAGTAGGAGAAGTGTGGCAGTGGAATTAGGGTAATTAGAGAATGGAGAAGTGAGGGAAGTGTGCGATCATAGGGGTTGGGAAGTAGGAGAAGTGAGTGTAAGAGAGGGATGTGAGGGCAGGGGAAGTAGAGAAAAGAGAAGTAAGGAAAGTGAGTGTGTAGAAAGTAGGAGGAGTGAGGAATGTGAAGAATTTTGGGATGTTGAGGAGGGAGAAGTACGAGAAGAGGAGGGGGTGAGAAAGTGTGGGGGTGGGATGTGTGGGAAATGAATGTAGGGGAGTTGAGGAGAGGGATAGTATATGAGGAGAAGTAAGGGAAGGGAGGGGTGTAAAGTAGGAATGATAAGGGGTTGGACATTGTGGGAAGGGAAGTAAATACAATTTTTTCCCCAAAAAATTCTTATGGTCAGTGGAAAGAACATAAAAGACTTATCAAAACTGTTTTACAAAACATTTTTCTCATTGCTACTAAAAGAGTTACAAATCGCCAAAGCAGATGTAGTACCTTTTATTTAACTTTCTAAATTTTTAACTGGATGAAATTTTTGTTAGAGAATTAACTACAGATAAAAGAAATAATTTGATGTAATGATACTGATGATGAAACTTTTCATTATCTTAGAAATTTATCCTGTACAAATAATAGGGGACATTCAGTGAAACATTTAAATATTGAGCCACGAGCTTAATGCAATATAAATTAAGAAGTACATATAAGAAGTTTTGCATATATGTATACATATATCAATTGAAATCTTCATTGATACATTATTTTCTAGGGGGTAACTTTAAACACAATTTGGTTAGACTTAAATTTGATTATTTCTATTTTTCTTCATAAAACTATTTCCTTTGCTTAATCTCTTTTCTTTTTCACTGTTTTGATATCAAAATTTAAGTTTTGAAGATTAAACGTACCAATAGAATTGAAGAAAACCACAAAGGTTAAGAGAAGTGTAGCGAAAAAGTGCTCCATTTTTTTAGGTGTACTAGATGATTTTTGAGGACGACTCGCGAATATATACTCTATTTCCCACCTCATTATATGACACAATGCTATATAAATTATTGTTAGTGGTGAAATCATGTTCTTTTACGACGCTGTCAAGTTAACGAAATATTTAATTTCTGAATGACTTAAACTATTATTAGTACGTCAGACAAATTGCGTGATGGATATTCATCTTTGCGATAAATCGATTATGAAATTAATTCGAGTAAAAGCTGTATAATATCTGCTTTTCGCAACCTGCGCCTTAATTATTAAAATCATAAATATAACAATGCTTTTATCTAGTAATTTCCAAATGTCCTACAAATTTAATCTTAAAATCTGAATCAGTGGATTTTCATTAATTATTAATGGTGAAACTCTACTAATTCAATGCTCATTAAATCTGAATTAGTCAAATTTTCTAAATTCGATAAGAGAGAAGTCGGTAACGATTAGTAGAAAACTACTGATTCGTTAAGTTCAAATATTGAACTAATTCGATAGGTATACATTTAAAGAAGGTTATTGAAATTAAATCTTCTAATTTAAATCTGTGACATACTTTTAGCTATTTATTTCAGTGAAATTTAATTGAAAACTAGTTATTATTCACTGAAATTCCAGTAGTTTTTCATTGAATTATAAGTAGAATTTTCTGCTGAAAAACTAATAAAATATCACTAAAATTTCACTGATTCAAATATACAGAAGTACTCGCTGATTTTCAGTGAAATTCCACTGATTCGAATTCAGAGAGAGAAATTAAAAAAGCGATTGTGTAACAATTCTAACATACTACAATCTTATCTAGCAAACATGAGGTATTTACAAAATATACAGCGAATAAGGAAAAGTTAGAATTATTTGAAGAATTAAAGGCAGCTGGTCTCACAAATATTAATTTTTGCGTTTATTTATTTTTTTTTTTAATGCTCTTGAAAAATCGCTTGAATTCTTCAGAATACTTTACTGAAAAAATGAATAATTGCAAATAAAATCAAATTGTAAGAATTTTTTTATTTTGTTCCTCAAAAAAATAAGACGGTTTATTAGAACGTTTAATACAATCAAAGAAAAAATGAAAAGTGAAAAGATATTCCGACAGTCATGGAATAATTCGCGGACACTTTTAATTTTTTTTAAAATAAATTTGCAGTCTTTCGTAATGTCTTAGACAGTCAAGTCAAGTTTCGAAAAGTTATTTTTTCCTGTTTTTGAAAAACAAAGAGAGAATCTGAATACTTGGAAAACCATTTTTCGCTTTTTCTTATAAAATAATTTTTTTTTATCGCGTTATTAAGCAAAATAAATTTAAATGTACTGTTAAAAAAGTACTAAATCTTCACAAAATATACGATTTGAATTTTATCTATCATTTCGTTAGTTTTATTTCTACAGATAATGTTTTTTTTTACTATTGAAAGTATTTAATTTTTATTGTGATTCGAATAATTATTTCTTTTAGAACGTTTATACTTTTTATAATAATTCCAGTTCAAAGTTGTATCGAAGACGCTTTTCGATTTTTTTCATAATCTAAAAATAAGTGTAAAGAATAAGTTTGTGCTAGAATCAGATGCAAACAGTTTTCCCTAATGAAAAATAATTTTCATTAAAATTTAAAATATCTTCGGTACGGTGGTCCAAAAATGAATTAGATTTTTTTTTTTTTTAATTTTCATGCATATTGTCCCCAAACCCAAATGCCTTCGCATCCAAAAAAAAATTAATGTGTTTTTTTAAAATGATAATTAGAGGTTTCACAAGCCTCATGAAGTTTAACACGTATTTCCCACAAGAAAAAAAAACGTGTTTGTACATTTTATTCAGAAACGTCAATATTAGGCGCATCGCTCTGAAACTCAAAATTTCTTTTCACAATTACGTGCAGAATAGGAATGAAAAATTACTTCCTAAATATCACCCCTATTGTCTGTTTTGTAGGATCCCTAAAAACCCCCATAAGTGAAAAATTGGATTTTGCGAGTTGCTGGCGCTATGATTTGGTTTTTTAAATACAAATTATTTCTAATGCATGAAATACTACATTTTACTGCGATAATCAGATGTTGAGATAAATTGTTTTAACAATTTATTATATGGTTTTTAACAATTTTATCATAGAATAGAGATAGA
Organism: Andricus grossulariae; assembly: GCA_011634705.1. Lineage (NCBI taxonomy): Eukaryota > Metazoa > Arthropoda > Insecta > Hymenoptera > Cynipidae > Andricus > Andricus grossulariae. The sequence continues at coordinate 8,868 of JAABKJ010011599.1, forward strand.
AAGTCGCGGTTTTTCCGAATTTTTCAACTTATTTACAACTTTTCAGTTAGAGCGATGCAATAATCTATTAAGTTTAACAAAAATAATGTTTCAAACAATTTATTATTATTTATAATAATATTTTCCTAAAATAAGGCTATAAAGTTGGAACTTTTTCTGAAATTTTCCCTTTTTGTACACTTTTCTATTAGAGTGACGTAGTAAATAATTCAAATTAACAGATATAATTTCACAACCAATTATTATTATTTTTAATAATATTCTCTTCGAATAATGCTAGAAAGTAGCGGTTTTTTTCTAAAATATTCAACTTTTTGTTTACTTTCCACTTAAAGTGAGGTAAAAGTTAATAAAATTAACCAAAAACAATTTTTTAAACAAATTATTATTGTTTATAGCTATCTTCTTCTATAGTCATGTTAGAAAATTATGTTTTTCTTCCTAAATATCCTAAATATCAGATATAAACAGATAATAAATAAACATTAGGGAGAATCATATTTTAAACAATCTGTTTCTTTTTTGTGAATACATTATTCTAAAAGAAAACAGATATTCAAAATATTCTTAAACTTTTTTATATGGATAATATTAAATTTTAATGTGCCTTAAAGTATTTACTGGAAGCCTTCTTGATGAAAGTAATTACAATATGTTTTATTTATTCCTCACTAAAAAGTAAAATAAAAGCTGAAAATTTAAGAAAACCCCGCAATTTTCTAGCATTACTCTAAGAGAAGATAGTTATAAACCATAATAAATCGTTTGACTTGTTTGTTAAATTGCATTAATTATTATCTGACTATAAGTAAAAAGTAGACAAAAATATTTTAATTATAGAAAAACCCGCAACTATCTAGCATTACTATATAGGATAACAGATGACAATTAATTGTTTAAATGATTATTTCTGTTAATTTTAATTGATTATTGCTTCGCTCTAATTGAAATGTTGGAAATTAGTTGAAAAATTCGGAAAAACTGCGACTTTCTTTCTTCGTTCTAAGAGAGAATTGTTAAAAACAGTAATAAATTGTTTGAAGACTTTATGAAAACATCTAATTATCAGTGCAAAGTAGTATTTTACAAATTAGAAACAATTTTTAATTAAAAAACCGCATAAAAAATCATAGCGCTAAAATTTCGCAAACCCCCATTTTTCACTTATGGGGTTTTTTTGGGACCTTATAAAGCAGAATTATGGGGGTAATATTTTAAAAGTAATTATTTATTTGCATTTGATAGCTAATTCTGAAGATAAATATTGAGTTTTAATTCGATTCACCTAATATTAACGATTCTGAATAAAATGTTCAAAAACGTATTTTTTTCTTATGGGAAATAAGTGGGGCTTCATGGGGCTGGCGAAACCTCCAAATATCATCGTTAAAAAACGCATTTATTTTTTTGTGTTAATTCAAATAAATTTGAGGGCAATATGCATGTAAATTAGACAAAAAAATTGAACCATTCTAATCTACAGTATGAGTTCTTATTGGGGTTAAACAATGCTAAATTAACTCAAATCAAATTTCTTTATCTTAAAGAATATATAATTTCTTATTTGCGCTAGTTGTCTAAAATTAGACGACGGCCATGAAAAGTTAAGCCTCCAAATTTGCGTGTTTTTATTTTATGCTATCTAATAGAAGATATTATTGCGAAGTTATACTTCACGTATAAGGAAAAATGATTATTCTCATTATCACAATTTCAACAAGATGGAGATTCAATTAAATTTTTATACATTTTTAGGGAATCCCTAGTCGAAATTTTGGCCCTACTTTAGCCCTGCATGATTCCATTTAAGGCCTCCTTTAGTCCTGCTTAGCCCTCCACGT